>QZWT01000088.1:0-33448 GCA_004114315.1 Cochlonema odontosperma | reverse complement strand
CTCTTCGTCCTCCTCCTCCTCTCCTTCGCTTTCGTCCCCCTCCTCCTCTTCGGAAGACGAGAGATCGGGATACTCCTCTTTGGGTGTCTCTTCATCCTCACTGCTGTCGTCGTGTTCTTTCTTCGTGCCCATAATCTCGTCTTCATCATCCGACTGGCTCTCGCTCGCTTTTTCTTCGCTTTTCACGAGGTCACTTTCCCGTTTCTGATAGTCGCTTTGTGGCATCGAAAAGTCAACAGCAATTGTGCGCTGCTTCAGCTTACTGCCATTCAAAGCGTTCACAGCCTAGCAGTCGGTGACGGATGAGTCGAAAATAAATCGCGCTATGCGGTCTACCTTGATAGCGTCTGGCATTTGGGTGAACTGCACAAAACCGAATCCGCGCATTTGGCCGTTCTCCTTTGTGGGGATCTGCACCTCAGTGACCACACCGTGTTGGGCAAAAAGAGCGCGAAGTTCATCGGACTTGCAGGAGAAGGGCAGGTTGCGCACGATCAGCCGCGCCTTCTTAGCTTTTCCAGCATCCTGAAACGCGGTTCAGCCGACACCTCGCAACGCACACTTGCCTGCAGTTCATCAACTAATGTGTGTGCAGACAGCACTGCTCCTTTGAACTCTTTCCCGTTCAATGCGATCTTCGCTTTAATAGCATCCTCCTTTGTGGTGAATATGATTTTCGCTATTGATGATGGTGATGATGGTTAGAGCAGCGGTCGGCAGCCCTGTCATACCCTCAGAAAGCTCGGTGCCTTTTGTTTTTTCGAAATGAATGGATTGCACCATGCCATGACGTCGTGCGCGCATATCCAACTGCTTTTTGGTTGTGGCGGCTGAGATGCCAGTGACCATCAGTGTTTTCACGGCTCTACCACACATGTTCAGAGATGCGCATTCGATGCGTCATCGTCATCGCCATCGCCACACATACTCTGGATCATCACGAATGATTGCACGCATTCGCGCTCTGGCATCCAGTGTCACTGTGTCTGGCGCTGGCTTTTTCCCTAGTCCATGGTGTTATAGTGAAACCTGTGCGCCACACGGCCATACGTGGTTTCGGTATAGTGTGCTCGTCTTGCGCATGACCATGCTCCTCCACCGCAGCCTCTTCATCGGCATCTAAACCTAGATATAACACAGCCACCAATGCATCGACTACGTCTTCGTTTGGCAAATTCCATTCTAAGTTTCTGCCCGCCTCGGAACACTTTTGCCGAAAGTGTCTTTACTGCTTCCGTGGCATCCTCTGCCAGTGCACTAAACCGTCAGCCGTGTGGTCCAAACATGCCTTCTGCACAGCAGGCACCACTTACTATTGCACAAACCCAAACCCTCGACTGCGGTTTTCTTTGAGCTTGTCGTTTACAATGAAGCATGATTTCACCGGTCCCACGTCAGAGAAGAAGCCTTCTAACTCGTATGGAAATCAGGAGACCAGCTTGCATAAGCACGCGCTGACAAGGGGAGTTGCCATATCTCTTTGCTGGTCGTGTCGGGAATGCCGCGCACAAACAAAGTGTGCTTGGATAAGCCTTGACGCTCGGACGGATCCCGCTGCTTCTTCTGTTTTGGATCCACGGCTGCGGTGACAACGACCTGCTGCGCATCGGGCTGCTCGGAGCGTGTGTTGTCGTCTTCCGACGCACTCGCCGTGGAAGCGGGTATGATCTTTTTTGGCATTTCAAGATGCTTCTTGCTGTGCCACGCGAGAGGGTCAAAAACAGCAGCGCTTCTCAGCCGCCCGCGCCAACATCAACAGTTACTTGCGCAACGTCGCAATGCTCAACCACGCGGACAAGCGCTGCTTGTGGAACACGGTCGGTTGTAGAAGGAGCATGCTGGTGCGTTTCAGCTGTGAGTAGATACAACGGCGGTGGTGATCGGCCAGTCAGACGTAGCAGGATGTGGTGCTGACGTCGCGACACACGTTTGGCAGTCTTTTGCCTCTCCCTGTGGGAGCGCTAGTCGCTTGTTGTGTAGGAAAAGGTGGACAATTGTGAGCGAATGAAGCCTGGTCTTCAGGAAGGTGACCAGCGCTTGTCGCTCACCTGTGCTCTGCTGCAGTGCTTCTGGCGCGCAGCACTACTGTGACCGACCACTGTTACACTAAAAGGCCGGATCTATCCAGTCTAATTCTTGCTATGCTACTGCGTTGCCATTGCTGTTGTCGTCGCCGTCACCATCATTGTCATCGTCGTCATCGTCGTCGTCGTCGTCATTTGCGTCTGTGAGCTCATTCTCCTTCTCCTGTGTCTCCGTCTGCCAGCATGGTGAATAACGGGAACACACGCTATGCATGCGCGATCGTACCATGCTTCTGAAGTCATCTCCCAGCTTCTGTATACTTTGGACAAACAATTTTTTGAAGTAGACCCTGGCCTTTACATGGATGGCAGGAGGAAACCATCCGTATGTCATCTGAACGCGTGAGCGAAAGCAGTCGTCAATACAAATAATGTGGTGACATACGTCGCACACATTGGACCAAGCGAAGCCGGTAGTGGTCATTTGCTGGAATTCGCTATTCATGATATCGCAGACTTGGAACGTGCTGATTACGCCTAGCGGAACGTCTCCGTTGAAGACGTGTCGGCAGGAGCCGTCGGCAGCAAGGCGTTTCATTTGTTTGCTTCGCTTCTTTATGGTGAGGGATAGGGCTCGGCTTAGACGGATATCCATGATCTGGTATCTGCGTGTCAACCGAACAACAGGTGGCAGCGGCTCACCGAGCAGCCTCGACAGTTGTTCGCGGGTCGTAGCCGAAACGCACCCAGCAAGTGCGCCACGGACCGGTTTCCATTTTGTAGGCAACAAAACGGACATTGCTTTTGCGTGTGTGAGACGACGAACGGATGGGTAGGGGACGGGTGCACGCACTCGTGAAACTCAGCGGCCCGTCGTGCATCACACAGGTCCTCCAGTGCAGCACGTGTCCAAATGGGACGCTGCTCAAAGAGCTGCACACGGAGAGAACGTAGTTGGTATAGCAAGTCTCGATGTATGCGTCACCTTTGTCATTGCATCCAGTATGGGCTGGTCTCGCGCTGCATTCTCATCCAGTTCAGAGGGGGGAGCAGTGGGGCAGCGTGTCAATACGAGCAGCAGTGTCAGACGAAACCACGCTTATCAACGAACACATATCTCTCGCGCTGAAAGGGATAGCCTGGTGAATGAACCGGGATCGCCCGAACACATCGCTTAGCACCAGCTCCGTTGCCTGCAGCGAAGGTCAACCACGGGCTGAATAGTTGTATGAGCAACCTCTCCTTTCTCGTTCGTGCTAGTGATTTCCTCTTCCACATTGCTCACCTGCTTGTACCAGTAGTTGGCGGGTTGCTATGCGTGGCACGTGTCAGCGGAAAGACAGCCGCCATTTCTGCCGTACGGTGACGATGGAAAACAGAGGGGGAGGCATCGTCTGTGTCCGTTCACCCTCGTTCAAGATGTATGATGCGATGAAATCAGCTGGTGTGCAAAACACACAACACCGTCCAGGTTAGGAAGGACGGCAGGCCACAGGATTTACCGTCCACGTTTCGCACTGCTTCGGCCACTTCCAACAACGGCTCGTCACCTTCCTTCAGAATAAACTGGTAGTCCGTGAGTGCTGTTTGCGCATGTGCGGGTGCGATGAGACTGTGATGGTGTGCTGACAGAACACCCACCTCTAAACCGGCAGGTGCGTGTGATATCTCCAAGCATATGGTGCTGTAGCACTTGCCCAGCCTCGTCCCGATGGACCTCCAGCAGCAGTGCACACGATGAAACAGTTTCGCCACGCACAGGATGGGAATACGGATCCTCGGGACGATAGCGCAGCTCGATAGACGTGCTTTCGGCAAGCGCCTGTGGGCGATGTTGGCGCGCAGCACACGGACACACGCCACCTTCGCCACCGCCTGCATCCCCCCCAGCGTGTGTATCGCACGTGACTTGTCGTTGACCACGCCCGGGTACTCGATCGTGCGGAAATGCGCGCTGCCGACGGAATGACAGGCGGCGGTGTCGCTGTCGCTGGCAGGCATGGCAGGCGACGAAACAACGCGTCACACCGCCACCGCCACCGCCAAATCCACCGCTCTGTCCCCACACACATGCTCAAAATCTGGTCCATGAAGAAAGAGGCGGCTGCCTCCGACAAGAAGAAGCCGAAGATCAGTGCTGCCCACATCAGAGTCCAGAAGGGTAGGCTGGCTTTGCTGGTCCGCCTGTTCATCCCGTAGATCTGTCGGAAATCGATCTCCCCAGCACTATGCAGCTGAACTTCCCCACTCCTGGTACTGCTGCTGCACGCCCTACCCCTCGCTCACACCCACCAGATGACATCCTCAACTTTGAGCTGGTCATTCAGCCAGACGAAGGTGTGTGCGTGCAGGGGTCCAGTGTGTGCGTGTGTGGCACCGGCTGACGGTATGGCCAGGGTTCTACAAGGACGGTGTATTTCGGTTCACATTTAAGGTGAATGGCAACTACCCACACGAACCGCCCAAAGTGCTTTGCATACAGAAAGTACGCTGCTGCTGCCCTTCTGGCTACTACCGCTGACGTTCACGCCCTTTCTGCTGCATGGTGCTGCATAGCTGTATCACCCGAACATCGATCTACAGGGAAACATCTGTCTGAACATACTGCGAGAAGACTGGAAACCCGTGCTCAGTCTCAACTCGGTCATTGTCGGTTTGCAGTATCTGTTTCTGGAGCCGAATGCCGATGATCCGTTGAACAAGGGTGCGTGTGTAGTCGTGGCTGTGTCCTTGTGCCTACAACAACCGGGCTGTGTAGAAGCGGCCCAGGATCTGCGAAACGACAAGCGCGCATTCATGCAGCATGTTGCAACATCCATGCGCGGTGGTTACGTCAATGGCGAGACATACGACCGTGTCATTGCCAGAGGATAGGTGGTGGATGGCTGTATTTGAGTAAAGTGTATTCATGTTGTTTGTGTGATTGTTGTCCTGTCGACACACGTGCGTCCTGGCTTAGGAGATGAACACTATCCAGGAGATGATGGTGTAGAAGAGCACCACGGGATACAACGCTAGTGCGCGACGACTTGGCGGCATGTTTCGCCCCGACAAGAAGCGAAGCGCGGCTGGCAAACGAAGCATGGCCGACACACGCATGTCAGCAAAGCAGCATAATGCAAGGGAGAAAAAGTACCCCGGAGTGACCACATAAAGCCAATGGACACCAGCAACAAACGCATGGGTGGCCAGTGAACCACCATACACATAACCGCAACGGTCACCAGTGGAAACACACAGTACCCCAGCACACACACACTCTGGAAGAACGACCTAGCAGTAGCAGTAGCAGTAGCAGCAGCAGTAGCAGCAGCAGTAGCAGCAGCAAGAGCGAGGATCAGCACAGCGAGACAACCCTGGTGCCTACACTTGGCCATTCAGGAGCTTAGCGTTCACGGTCACCACCGTAGCACCCATCCAAATGAGCGCGAAAACAGTAGAGAAGATGGCCGCGGATTGTTCTTTAGGGGCGCGCAGACTAAGTGATCTAGCTCCTTTCCACACCCGCCGCCCCTCGTTAGTGCAGGCCCCATACGTGGAAGGACATACGACGCCAACACCAAACATAGCAGCAGTGGTCCCCAAAGATCCCCTGGCAAAGCGTGAGGGGTTGCAGAGCGTGTGGAGGAGATGCGTACAGTCTTTCAGCACATCCTCGTCTCCGCCAGCAAGAAACACCTGCTTCAGCTTAGCACTAATCCCACCCAAGTCTCGTTTCTACAGTGTTGGCTTTAACACGCACACACACACACACACGCAGCGTTTGAACCCACGATTGTCTCAAACACCGGCTCATCGAGCGTATCAAGCGTCGGTGCGCTGATGTTGCCAGCCGCTGCCATGTTGTGCAACAACTTCCCTTCTCACGACGGACGTGGCTCTTCTTTCCGCTCTCTGCTGCCAACAACACGCCCACACTGCTCCACAACCGCATACACAATCGCCATCTGCTCGTCTAGCGCATTGTACCATAGAACTGTCTTTTGATATAGCGACACCATACTTGTGGACACGTGTGTGGTTGTGCTGCTCCTGTGTTGCTGTTTGGTATAGTGACACTACCGACTGTACACGTATATGTGTCCCTCCGTCAGGGGAGGCGTGGGGTAGTGACGGCTGCTCTATGCCTCACCATGAGCTGGCCAGTATTGCACGGTGCTGTGCCATTCTACCTGTCAACCCGCCACGCTCTGATGTGCTCAAACAAACGCCACAGGCATGACCGTGTGGTGATGTGGGCGGCACTTTGCTGGTTGCGTAGATGCGTCGCTTAGTGCTCCTTTCAGCAGCACGCTTCTGTCATCAGCAGTAACATAGAACATACGCAGAGACACGGCTACACCACCACCACCACCACCTCTGCACACAATGGTGTATGGCACACGTTTGCCCATGCAGTGCACAGACACAAACACACAGACAGAAGTGGACGAACAGCACCGCTCGATTCTATATATGCACATGCACATCATCTAATGGATCATATCACTGTGCACAACTGCTGCCATAGCCTCGTACCCACACATGGCTCATTGGCAACAAATAGCTCCAGTTGCGTCCTCCTGTCTGCTGCTACGCTATTTACATTCCGTCCTATCATTTTTGTTGCTTTATCGACATCATGCCATATCTTTGTCGTTAGCGTGGTGAGCGCTGTACACTTCCGCAATATCGCATCCTCTTTCAGACCGTTCACATACTCGATCCATCCACGTATCGCACTCACATAGTTAGGCCATAGTCTCGCTGCGTTGTCTACGTTTGCCTTCTTCTCTTCCGATGATGCGGCCGATGTATTTGGATCCATGATGCGTTGATGCGACTCCCTTAGCTTCGGCACCAGCAGCCGTGTGATGAAGTCGTCTGCATTGCGATACCGATACTCATCAAATGGCATATCGGGATACTTCGTCTTGAATTGGGCTAGATCATCTGGGCGAGGAGCAGCCAAAAACCACGCCCAGCCATCAGCTGGACCATCGGTTATACGCTTCACCAGCACCACCGCATCTGGCAGCAGGAAGTACTTCATGTGATGGATCAGCACCACCACAGTTAGGAAGTCATAGGGTGAAGGCGCCATACGGCCAAACGCTGCCATCGACAGGTAGAAGTCGGAGGGAACGCTTACGGTTGCTGCTGCAAGCACTCTACCGAACAGAGACTGCTCCTTGCGCGCCATAGCAGCAGCATATGCGTCAACAGAAGGAACGATGTTCAGCGGCGACGCTTCCCACGACCTCTCTCCTTTCTCCACCATAAGGTTGACAAGGTCCCGCAACTTATGGCGATTGGCCTTGTATGATCTTTGGCCATAGAAGAACTCAACGCTCAGTCGGATCACGTTGTTGGGCGAAGGGTAGGGAAAGACATCGGTATCCAGCCGATGCATAAGATAATCAAGTGTAAGGTAAACGGCAGGTCTGACGGAAACAAAGCGGGTGTATGGATAGCTGGGTGTAAAGAACCGCAACACCTCAGATGATGGGATAGGCGTGCCATCAGCTGAGAGGTGGCCTCGTCCATGCGTCTGGAGGTAACCATGACGCTGTCTGTTAGCAACGTTCCTCAACACTTCTTCCCACACAGGCGGTGGCAGTTTCAGGTAGGCAAGCACGATAGTGGCGATGTCTATCTGTTTGGTGTGGGGTTGGTCGATGGCACTGGCAAGGTCTCCGTCGAAGGCGGGGTCGATGGCGAGACGTGCGAGGTATGTGAGACTGTTCATAATCCTGCGATCATTGATTATCCAGTTATCATTGGACAGGTCGGCGACGACGGACGGGCGCCACACCAGGAAGCCTTCCTCGTCGGGGAGGGGGATGCCCCCAGCGGCACACCAGCAGGCAGTTCGCTCTCCAGAACGTGCTTAATAGCAGTGTTCAAACCGGTGTTGTTTGTGTCGCTCTGCAAGAGGGTGCGTATCCGTGCCATTCCTTGTGTAACGTGATGTGCTGGTGGATGAGAGATGGTGGCACTCGTAGTGGCAACACCGTGGTGGTTTATGTGTGTGGTGTGTGTAGTGTGCGTGGCAGCGACAACAGCAACCAGCAGTAGCAGCAGCACAAGCACAGACAGCAAATGCATCACCGCAGCAAAGAAAAAAGAGAGGCGAAGAGGCGAAGAGGCGGAAACAGCACGGCGCAACTGCCTTTTGCGGGGTGTGTGACGGTGGTTTGCGACGGGGTTGAACAGTGCCAACACAGCAGCTACATCGCTTGCCTGGACAGTGTGCTTCTGCTGGCTGGACCGCCTGCTGGAGCGGGTGCTGTCGCGGTGTGTGTGGCTGCTGCAACACGGAGCAGTGGCGTGTGCACGCAACAGGTGCAGGGCCGTTGCAGTGTGTGTGCAGTGTGTGGGCTGTGGTAATGGCGGCTGGAATAGAACCACGGGGCGCATACACTGCTGCACTGCTGGTGCTGGTGCTGGTGCAAGTGAACTGTCAGATGTTCGCTGGTAACAGCACAATGTGTGCATGTGTGTCACGACCATTTTGGCCACCCTTTCCTCCATTCCCCGTCACCAAACAATACAGAACAGTGCCAAACGGTGGCTGCTGTGAGTGGTAGTGGTGGCTGTTGTGTGGAGTGTAGCAATGCAACCCTTGCCTCCTCCCCCTTCTTCCCTCTCCTTCTCCTCCTCCTCGCACAGTGACACCCGTGCTGCAATGGCACGCCACGCGTGGGCAACGAGGTGGCACTCTGCCGACAGAGACCTCTGCAGCCATCACCGCCACCACATCTACCACCACCACTACCACCAGCCACGCTACCTCTCGTGCTGCAACATGCCATTGTCCGCTGCAGTATGCATGCACAGACAACACCACGTCTGCGGTGAGCGAGACAGGGTGCAACACCACTGGCTTTACTTCTGCAACCGCAAACTATCAACACTATCAACACTATGAACACTAACTACAACTGCTACAGCAGCAACAACAACGCACTGCTGTGGTGTCCTGCACCACACACACAGTAACACTGCTACTGCTGCCACTACTCCTCCACAGCGTGTTCACCTGCCGGTGCAGGAGCGGCATCCTGTGTGTCACCCAGGATCACAATAAACTTGCTCCAATCGTCCTGATACCAATGCTTGGGCTACAACCGATGAGCGCCATGTGGAGCGGTGGCATCAGCGCGTGCTTACCACATCCATTGCTTGTGGAATGTTGTTGCACACAGTGTACCACATATTCTCGATGGCTGTGCCTTTCGTGGCAGGTGACGGTATCGATGGCGCGGGGGTGAACACGGCCATGTGATGCGAATAAGAGATACTGCCCGTGGTAATCACACCCCGTGCACCCTCGAGCTTCGCTGCATTCTCGCCTGCCACGCCCAGCTCAGTCCCAGCATCCCACCCGGCATACACACACACACACACTACCTTCGAACGAGTCCACGATCTCATACTTAACATGGTTAGCCAATAGTAACTTAGTCATATCGGCTGTATGTCTAGCCTACACACACACGCACACACATACACGTCAGTCACCGCTGGATGCAGCAGGGTGTGCATACAACATCTCTCCCATTACCCAGATCCATAATGTTATCCACCATGTCCGCTTTGCCAGGGAACTACAACGTGTGAGCCATGCATGCGGTTGTGTGTTACCAGGCGTCTGAGACCACTCTACGACTGTGTGAGTGACAGAGCGTATGCACACACAGCATGCACCCTCTCACCTACCCTCCATCGATATTGAAAAGGTTGTTCTGTCAGTCGCGGCGTCCGCATCAGCAGCGAAATGTTGGCCAGTGGGGAACGCATGGCTACCGCAGCCCTGTCCAGCGCTGCCTGACACTCCGCGATCGTGCCCAGCTGCTCGACCTCATCTTTGGATGCGTCGTACATCTTCACAAGTCGTTCCAACTCGGCATCCTCCTCGGGTGTGCGCTGTGGAGTGCCCGAGAAAGGGTCTCGGAGCCTGGCCTTCTGCAGAACTTTGTCACTGCTTTTGCCAAGCCTTGTGTAGCTGGTGTGCCTCTTGTATCCTTCCCAGTGCCTCGCCAAGCCATCCAGGGCCACAACAAACTGTGCCAGGGCATCCTGCAGCATCGACATGTACGGCGCAATCGCACTGGCTGGCCTGCCAGCAGGCAGCAGCACTGGCAAAAGGTGCATGCGTGTATAGTACTTCCGCAGCACCTTATTGCCATGCAAAAGGTTTTTTTCCCACGTCTCCACATAGTCCATGATAGCCTTGGAAGAGATGTCGCTCTCGCTGATCGGTCTCGGGACACGATAGGCCGCATCGTCAATTGTCTCCAGGAACCAATCGCGTCTTTTTTCCAGCCTTATCCGGTCATCATCCGACAGCTCCGAGGGCAGAGGCCGCAGCGAGGCACGGGTGACTGTCACTACATTGACATACTCTGCACGCGGCTCAGGGCGTTGCTTGTGTTGCTCCAGCTGCTCACGTCAGTTCGCACACACGTACGCACTCATGTACACCCATGTACACACACACGCACACGTACAAAGTCATTGGCAGATCCGATGTAGCGAGGATGCTCAGAATCCGTGCTGGTGTCCCACAGATGCACCAATCCCTCCTCCTTCTTTGGCAGCTGGCCATCCTTCGTGGGTCCAGGAAGCAGCAGAAATGATGAACGTTGACTCACAACCTCGTATATGGCCATCACATTGTGCATCTCCATCTGCGACGACCCCACTACAAGCACATCGTGCACCCCATGCCAGTCAGTACATGGAAGAGGAGAGTGCGGCGAAAGGGAAGGGGTGGCAGTTACGCTGGCTGATGGGCACCCGCGTGATCTGCAAACCGCGTTCCCGCAGCTTGTGGCCGATGGTAGCCATGTTGTTGTCTATGGAATCATAGCCGAACAAGTCTCGTTGTAGATCTGTCATCACATCATCGGTGACCTCCCGTCTGCCCATCTACCACCGGGGTGTGAATAAGGAGGGGTGCGTTCGTCCACATTCGCACGCCCACACACCCACACGCATGCATGCTTACAATATTGTTGACTATGACCTAGCCACAGCGTGTCAGACACATACCACACACGCATCCACCACTTACAGGCATGCGTGATAAGTAAAACTCAGAATCGGTATAGAAATAGCGTGCCAGCTGGTCTTTGAAGTAACACACCGATTTCTGATCATTCGATGTCTTTTCCAGCAAGTGTTGACTAGCGGTAGCAATGTCCCGATCTGAATCAAGGTAGAATCTAGCTAGCCCGCGTACTTCGCGTAAAAGCTGGCGGAACATAAAGGGAACATATGTAGGCTGCTCTGTTGGCCACTCTTTCTTGCCAGCCTTGCTATGCTCCTGGAGTAGCCGTGCTGCACCCCGATACGCCTCCTCTACGTTCTCTGCAGACTCAAGGCTGTGCTTGATCCGATCCAGTATCGCAAGTGTGACATCGAAGTAGCGCAGCCTAGCGGCATCCTCTGCGGGTGGGGCTTTGCGTTCCAGACGCACCACGGGTATCTGTTGCGTGTCACTTTCACAGCCACAATGCAGGTGCCTACCACGTGTGGGAGAACGGTGCGCTCGTAGTAAGGCACCTCCGTGTGTGCAACTTCGGCACACAGCTTTGCATAGGCGTCGCTGGGGCTGTTGCTGGGGTTGTTGCTGGGGTTGCCACCTGTGGCTGCGGGTGTAGTGGCAAGGCGGTGGGCAGGTGTAGCGGTAGCGACCAGCGCAACAGACAGCAGCTTCACAAGATCGATCAGTCGCATGGTGCACACACACAAAATGGGAAGAGGAAGGCAGGAAGAGGAAGGCGGGAGATGGGGAAGGCGAGAGGAAGAAGGCGCAGCGGTGCGAGTGTGACGCAGGTGTGGACGGTGGTGTGACAGTGAATCGTGTGCTGGATGCGGTGTTGGTGTGCTGCTTGTGGCACACGTTTGCAAACGGAACCACAAGTGAAGCACAAACGAAAGGAGGGGATGTGTGTGCGCTGGTGTGTGCACTGGTGTGGCCATTGTCCACCTCTTCACCAGAAGGTGCAACACGGTGCCAAAGGGTGGTTGTTGTGGGCGTTTGTGGGTGTTTGTGTGTGGATGCAGCAGCAACAGCGACACCGCCAACAGCGACACCGTGTGTCTCATGCCGCAGCCGTCCAAGCACTCTGTGGGCACCATCGAACCAGCAGAGATGGGGCCACACGCCTATGCACGAGCGAAGAAAATGCTTTGGCTGTATACATGTAGGCATAAAGTGCCGCAGGGCGTGTTTCGAAAGGTTGCACACTTGATCTGTTGATCTGTCTGCTCGTCTGTTCATCTGTTTGCAAACATCGTTTCCACAGCCTCTTTTGCGTCATCTACAGCCTCTTCGCAGAGGGCGTCTCGCTGCGGGTGACGGTGTTTTGGCGCTGTCTTCTGCGTGTGGCCATGGCTTGGAACGTCGTTCACTCGCTGCTTCAACAACCGCCGCGCCTCCTGCGCCACCGCCTGCTCGCCCTTGTTCCATGTCGGCCCTTTGCTGCCGCCGCTGCTCGCCACCTTGTTCCTGCCTCCTCGTCCCTCTTGCGTCATCTCGCTCCTTCTCGCGCCCACGCCTCGCCTCTCCTTCCTCTCCTGTGCGCCAATGCTTCGCTCACCTCTCCACTGACTCGGCAGAAGGCGCTGACTGCCCTTCATCGCTTCTGTCGACCAGTGTGTGGAACGGCTGAGCCATACCGCCCAGCAGCCGTGTTTGCCGACCATGCGCTGTCTATGTATGCGCCCTGCCCCATACCGCACCACAGTACCAAGCACAAGTCGGTGATCGAGATGCTGCAGCATGCGCAGTTGAGCTGTGCACCACGACCGTGCATGCCTGCCAGTCAGTCGCAGTGGCTGGCGGTGGTCGCGCCATCCGAACCACCACCCATGGTGCCAGTGTTGGAAGCACGCATACAGCCATCGCCAGTGTCCGCCACCACCTGCTCCGTTGTATCCGACCTGTCCAACACCGCCACCACGCCCCTCCCCGCTCTGTTTGGTCCTGACCCTCATTCTCCCTTCACGCCGCCTCGCTTCTGTCTGGTCCTGCCCACGCCGCTCCCCCTTCCCTTCTCCATCCCTGATCCACTGGATGCGCGAGGATTGCTCGACCTGCACGATCACCTGAAGCACCATCTCACCACACTGCCGCCCATGGAACGCTACGGCAGTGCGGTGGAAGCATTCTACAAGATGGTCGACGATGTAGTCTGCACGCCTGGCCATCGTCTGCATCTGGACCAACACGGTCACGCCGTGCTTCATGCTGCATTCGACACGCCCAACGATGCACGTAGCTGGTTATTGCGCAACGGTCTCAACTGGCACACGGTGGTGGTGCGTGATCTTGAAACTGGCCGTGATATCCATCCTGCACTTTCCAACCACCCGCCACCTCCACCCTCTGCTTCTCCTTCCGCCTCCCCCTCCACTACGCGTTTCCGTGCACACTCTAAACAGGCTGCCACGTTTCTGAATCTATGCGGCACACTTGCTCGACGCCCTCACTAGTCCTCCTGCGCATTACCATACGCACACACGCACACACGCACACATGCATACCCTTGTTTTCCTTCCCAAGTACAACGTTTACTTTGTAAAAGCTATGTTTCCTCATTCTCCCCTCTCATCTCCCCTCTCGCCGCTTCTTTGGCAGTCGCGTGTGTCGCTCGCAGCAGTCCGTTCCTTGCCTCTCCTGCTGCGTTGTTTCGCGGACTTCAACGACTGATGGCCTTCGCGCATGAACGCGCCTTCTCATTTCCTGGTCCTGGCGGAAACATCCGTGCACGGCTGTTCCGTCACCAGCCATCCAGCCTGGCTGTGTGTCTGATCGACGTGCCTGGCCCGCTTTGCCAGCTGTCGGTGGTGGTGCCCACGCGTTCAACAGCCGACTCCGGCTTGCCGCATACACTCGAACACCGTACATTCACACCACGCCTGCCTCTCCACTGCTCATCCACACACACAGTGCTGTTCTGCGGCAGCAAGCAGTTCCCCTACCGCGGCTTCCTCGATGTGTCGGCCATGCGTGCGCTCTCAGACGGCACCAACGCCTACACCAGCGAAGACCACACCGCATACACCCTGGTGACCGCCGGCGTGGAAGGCATGAAAAACATTCTGCCCGTCTATCTGGACCATGTGCTCCGTCCCACCCTACGCGAGGAGCAGTTTGTGACCGAGGTACGCGCTGGTCCAGCGCCTGTTCTTCTTCCTCCATACCCATTGTGCGACTAGGTTTTCCACGTGGATGGCGATGCCAAGAAGCAAGGCGTGGTGTTCAGCGAGATGCTGTCGCGCGAAAACACTGAAACGGATCTTGTAGGTGGCTGCTTCTCGACGTGGCGCACCTATGCTCATACACACGCGTTTTCAGATGGATCTGGCAGTGCGTCGCTTGCTCTACGACGACGCTACCACCTACCGCTACGAATGCGGTGGGCTCACCCCCGTGCTCTCCAGCATCACCAACGCCGACTGTGCCGCATATCACCAACGGTTTTACCATCCCGCCAACATGACCATCTTGCTCGCCGGGTCTGGCCTGGATGACGACGTACTCCGTGTGATCGCATCTGTCGAAGGCCTACACCTCCCGCAGTCCACACCCGCGCCGACACCCGAGCCATTCACGTGCCAGTTCCGCACACTCCCACCAGGGGGGAGGAGCGAGACGATCCGCTTTCCCTCGGGCGATGCAGATGTGGGCTCTGTCACGTTTGGTAAGCAGTGCTGCTGATGCCTCGTGACAGCACAGCCGCCTGACACGCTGTAGTATGGCAGGGTCCGGCATATGCCGAGCTCCAGGATGTACTTTCTCTTGAACTGCTGCTTGAGTACTTGACGGATTCTGCCTCGTCTGCACTGCGCCAGCGCTTTATCGAGGGCGCGGTCAGCTGGGCGAGCGATGTGTGGGCTGAGGTGCAGCCACATGCACGCACTGCCATTGCAATCGGGTTCTCTGGTGTTCCGTTGGATCCTTATGCACTGGATGACACGTGCTCCGAGCTTTCTTCTTCCTCCTCTCCTTCCTCCTCCCTTTCCAACCCCGAAGACGACCACCACGCGGAACCCAGCGACGCTGATGCTGACGTCGCTGACTACTTCGCTGAAGACGTGTTCAAGCGCGAGTTGCTGCACGTACTCACCGCCGAGATTGCCAAAGGATTTCTTGTGGAAGGCACGCGTACTATCACCGACTGCATTGATCGCTATCGCATTAAACTTCTTGAATCCATGGAGTCCGATCCACAAAACTTCTATCTCGAGTCCATGACGCGCGATGTGGTTGCTGCTCGGTTTGACGGATTGCCGGCCGTAGAGCTTGGCACGCAGCAAGGGATCTTAACGCTGCTCGCCACGCTGAGAACACGGGACAACGCATACTGGACCGATTGCTGCCGTCGTTGGCTGCTTGATCAGCCGCTGACGGAGGTATAGCGCGCTACGGGTGTATGGCATGCTGCTCACACGCTGCGGCTGGCTGGTGTAGGTGAAAATGGTGCCAGACACGGAGCTGGGACAGCGTCTAGAGCGCGAAGCTACTGAGGAGCAGCAGCGATTGGCCGCAGAATTAGGACCTGAAGGCCTTGCTCGTCAAGCAGAGAAAGTGCGGCGTGCGGTGCAGGGAAACGTCGTGCACATTCCGCCCTCGGTCCGTAAACAGATGCCACCACGTCCAGTGCTCGCGAATGTGCCACGCATTCCCGCAATACTTTCGCTCGTACCGCTGCCCGTGGAGAATAGCCACGACCGACCCTTCCACCACGTGATCCACGCACAGACCAGCACTTCGTTTATCGGTGTGCGCCTGTGCCTGCCTGCCGATCGGATGCCCTCTGAGCTCCGCCAATATCTAGTGCTATTTAAAGAACTGCTTTTCGCCTCTCCCCTGCAGTATCCGGACGACGGAGCTCGGTGCAGCGGCAAGGTGCTGGACTATCGCCAGCTGGCAGACCAACTGAATCGTGATTTGGTATCGTTTCAGGCGGAAGTGGGGATTGGAACGGGTGCGTTTGGCTTGTCCGGATGGCTGACCGAGCTATTCACGTTGGATGCCCGCGTTGAGCTCGACAAATACAACAGCGGCTGCCAGTGGCTGTGCGAAACGCTCGCATTCACCCGGTTCACAAGCGATCGCGTAGAGAACATCGCAAAACGTCTGCTGAGCGATATCGCTGAACTGAAGCGAGACGGCGACAGCGTGCTAGCTACGCTTCGTCTCCTTCTGACGAGCAACAAGATCAACGACACACAGTCGCCTTCGTCATCTCTTGCCCAGGACACAAATCAGCTATGGATGACTATATTGCGACAGGAGTCGTTGTTGCGTGAGGTGGTGAAACAAGTGCAGACCGGCCAGTCGGAGCACGTTCTCTCTCGACTGGAGGAAGTGCGCTTTGCGCTGCTGAACACCTCGTTGGACACCGACACCACTGTACGTGGGTTTGCACAGCTCACTGAACCAACAAGCAACGACGCATCGCGCGTGGACCTTGTCTCTGTGCTGGATGCAATCTGGATAGAAACACGTCGGCGTTTCATCTCGTCAACGTCGTCTGTCAGTACCGCTGTTCCCAACCTGTCTCCGCCCCTGCCCCCGCCCCCGTCTCCATTTCCTTTCTTGCGCCATCCGTATATACCAAAGTCTCGTGTGCACACGGTAGTGCATGTTCAACTGCCATCCGTGACCGCGTCCACATTGTGTACCATTACTCCTTGCGATGTGTTCCCGCACGCCGCATCGTCGCGTGCTGAGCACATCGAGTACCACGCGATGAAGCTGCTGTGCGAAGTGTTGTCGCGCATCGAGGGTCCGCTGTACACTGGCATTCGCGGCAAAGGCTTTGCCTATGGTGCGAGCGTACGGCACCGATGGTGGACTGGTGAGCTGATTTTCAATGTGTGGAACGCGTCGGATGCAGTGGCCGCGGTGGCCGAGTTCCGTCGCATCCTCCAGCAGTTTACCGATGACTGGTCCTCTGTGTGCACACAGGATGCTATCACAGAAGCGCGTGCTGGCTTATCGTTTGAGTGGTTCCGGCAGCGTGCCGTGGGCGTCGACGTGTGCGAGACAGCGTTGACCGCATACGTGCAGGGATACGAGCACCCGGACATGGCCGATCGAGATGCGATTGCCTATATCGAAGCAGTGACCGACGACGACCTTCACCAAGTGTTCAACAAGCACATGTCACGCTTCTTGCAAGACGATCTCAGCATTCTCACCATACTGGTCACACCGCCTGTTGAAAACCAGCAAATTGCCTCGCGAATACACACGCAGTGGGGAAAGTCCATCCAGGTGCAATCCAAAGCGCTGGAGGAGTTCGAGCTAAACGAGCAGCTTCGCTGTTGCACAACATAACGTGCATGTCTGCACACCGCTATAAAACATTTTGATTGTGTATCCTGCGCATTTTGCGAGCTATGAGCGTGAGTGCAGATGGCCTCTGCCGAGGAATGTCGAAGAGGCAGCAGCAGCAGCAGCCCTGCGCTGTGTTCCGACCCGCGAGGCGCTGGCTGAGAAGACGTCACGCGTTCCAACCACCGCCACCAGGGAAAATGGTGCTCGAGGCGACAATGATTGTGTAAGCACACACCGCCAGCCCTTGTCCAAGGACCAGCCTGAGCTCATTCGCACAGCATCGACAATTCCGACTGGATGCGCAATGGAGATTTCACTCCTACCCGCCTTCGCACGCAGCACGACGCTGTCACACTTGTGTTCAATCGCAAGACCCAGGCGAACCCCGAGTCGGCTGTTGGCCTGCTTACTTCTGCCGGTGCACAGCCACGCGTGCTCACCACACTGACCACCGACCTTGGACGTATTCTGGCCGCGCTGCACCAGGCAGATGTGGGTGGTGCAATACGACTTGCGACTGCTATTCAAGTGGCACAACTCGCGCTGAAGCACCGGCAGAACAAAAACCAGCGTCAGCGTGTGCTGGTTTTTGTTGGGAGCCCAGTGTCTGATTCTGAAGAGGAGCTGGTCCGGCTGGCGAAAAAGCTGAAGAAGAACAATGTGGCGGTGGACGTGGTGGCGTTTGGAGCCGAACTATCGGAGAACGAGCAAAAACTGGCGTCATTCGTGGAACATGTGAACAATGCTGACAACAGGTGAGCAATTGTTGTGTGGCATTCGTGTGGCATTCGTGTGTCGTCCGGGGTAAGGAGCACGCTCGCTGACACTGTTAAAGTCACCTATTGCTGACACCACCCGGGACACGCATGTTAAGCGATGCGATCACTCATAGCGCGATACTAAGCAGCGAAGAAGGCGGTTTCGCGGGATCGAGCGGGTTTGGTGGCGAAGCAGCTGGTATGGGCGACGATATGGACTTTGGCATGGATCCAAACATGGATCCGGAACTGGCCATGGCTCTGCGCATGTCGCTGGAAGACGAACGTGCGCGACAAGAAGCACTGACGAGAAGCGCACAAGCGCAAGACGCTCCTGCAGACACAGACAATGCTGCCCAAGGCACTTCGTCTGCGCCACCGCAGGTAGGTGTGCTCTAAGCACTATGGTGGTGTGGTTGTCATGCCTTATGAAATGCACTCGTAGGGACAAGCCCTTGACACAGAAATGCTGACAGAGGATGAGCAAATTGCACGGGCCATCGCCATGTCGATGGAGACACACGAACAGGACAACGTGTCTGAGTCGGACGAGAAGTCATCGCTGCTAGACACGCGACAAGGAAAGGAGAAGAAATGAATAGGAATTTTGTAGCAAATGTGGCAATTTGTCTCTCGTCAGCCCGAGAACGACCAAGTCATAAGCGTTCCACATTCGAGAATTATTCATACACACACACCCCTACCTAGGCACGCACACACACGCACACTAGGTGGACTATAGGATACTGCTAATCTACACGGGACGGATTGCCAGGAGCCGAGGATGAGCGCGGCGTGGAACTCAGCTTTTTGATTGTACGCTTTTTGGCTGCAGTCAAAACAAGCTGCGTCAGCCCCTCTTTCAGCTGCTGCATATCGAATTTATCGCAAAACTCGGCAGCTACCATCCTCGGGTCATCCGCCTAGTTTCGAGAAAAATGTGTGAGAAGATGCACTCTTTGTCCAAGGCATGCACTTACCGGCCAAACACGCAGCAACTGGCGTCCATGAGCCGTCGTCTCCACGTTCATTTCCACAATTGGCCTGTCCAGCTTTTTGCTTTTCTGAGCACCTCGAAGACTTAGAGAGCGTGGCACGGCCAGTTGTGAGCTGTTCTGCAGCAGGGAAAGCGTTCGTCGGATCTGCACACCTTCATCTGCCACCAGGTGACCAGTCACCGATGCGTCGATGATGCTGTGTTCAGGGGATACGACAAGCGGCTCGGCCACGACAAGCGTGCGTGCTAGTACCGGCGTGGAGGCAACACCAACCTCGGTAGTATCCAAGTATCGCCTGTCCAGGTTCGACTCTATAGTCGTGGATGCAGATGCTCTCAGCTGCGTCGACAAACCCTGATTACTCAGGGGGGCGGTAGTCAACGCGTGTCCAGCTGTTGTCTTGCCCGTTTGTGTTTCAAGGTTTGACAATGTATGTGCAGCAGTTGGTGGATCAGGGATGTCGGTCAATTCGATGATAGAAGAGTATTGGCGTTCGATCCTGGGCGCGTCTGTGCGTGGTGATCGCTGTAGATCATGCCCCGTGCTTTCAATTGCGTGCACCATCAACATTGCCGACTCCTTGGTGGAATCTGGTTTTCCGTTTACTTCATCTGCACTTACTGGATCTTGCTGCTCACAATATTGTTGTTGCTGTTGCTGTTGCTGTTGCTGCTGAGACTCTCTCTCCTCGTTCAGTCGACGCTGCTCTTCTGCTAAGCGCATCTTCTGCAACGTCTCCTCGAGCTCCTGTCGACGGCGCTCATCCTCTTGCACCATCGCGGTGTGGCGGCGCTGTTCCTCTTCCAGTATCCGTGTTGCTTCCTGCAGTCGAAGCTCTGCTTCTTCGTCTGCTTGGCGACGCCGCTGCTCGCGAAGCTGCTCATCCTGCTGTTGAAGTAGCACGCGTCGTGTCACCTCTTCCTGGATCCGCTGCTCCTGCTCTAATACGCGAAGCCTTTCTAAGTCTTGTGCAAGAGCTTCACGCACTTGTGCTTCAGCACGTAGTCGTGTCTGTTCATTTTCATGTGCGCGTAACGCGGCTTCAGCTTCACGCTCACGTTCCAGTCGTGCGATCTTGTCACGCAGCTGCGCCAGTTCCGCCGACATTTGTCGCTCATGCATTTTCACCTGGTCGCGCACAAAATGACGCTGTTCTTCAGTCCACGACCCCGGATTACCGCCAGCGTCAATATTATCAGCGGCAGCAGCGTTGTTTTGGTCATGGCGATATGCAGCGTCGGTTGGATGGTGGTGCAGGTCGATAGTAAACCCACGAGCCACAGGATGTCGAATGCCTGGCTTGGGCGTGGCGCCCGGACGGCCCATCAAGCTAGCTTCGATCTCGCGTCGGCGCTGGGATGGTGTGTGTTTGCGCGTTAGATTGGACTCGATTTGTGTAGGAGTGGCACCGGCGTACGCCAACACCGGCACGTTATCTGTGTTGATATCGGGCGGTCCTAGCTCTGACGGCTGCCATTGTGCAATCAGTAGTCCATCCATCAGCGTGCTGGTGGTGGCGGCAGCGGTAGCGGCGGTGGTGGCAGCAGTTGCTGTCACTGGTGTTGTCGTGGGCGTTTCCATTTCCGCAGCATCTGAAAGAGGGGACTGAGTATCACGCGGCGTTTGCGATCCGAATGTTGATGTTGCACGCACGTGTCCCCACATGTATTCACCGGTGATGGCGTGGAAAAACGGGCTATCGGTGTAGCCGGGCGAGAGCATTGGGCGCTCGAAGGCTCGCGATTCTGGGCGTGTATGCACAGCGTGCCCGTTTATGCTGGCAGTAAGACGATCGTTCTTCGCAATAGAAATAGGTGCAGGCGAGTAAATGCGATGGCCGACTGGAGTGCGGCAGTTCTGCCAGTGCGACAGCTGTGGGCTGTTGCACACACTGCCAAGAGGGTTCGCAAATTCGGGTGCAGTAGGCGTGATGAGCGAAGAGGGTATGACGGCTGGGGCTGTTGTTGCCTTACTGCCGTTGGCTGTGGAGGACTGAGATGCCCAATCCTGCGTGTGCTTGCGCCAATGGTCGGCCGATGCCATGCTCGATATATGGTAGGTGGAATTGCGATGGCGTAGTGTAGGAGCAGGAGCAGGAGCAAGAGCGGAAGCGGGAGCAGAGGCGGAAGCGGAGGCGGATGTATAGACTGGTGACTCGTGCGGGGTGTTGAACGCGGATGCTTCAGGACAGATGGACGACGCGTCGACCATCGCCTCGCCCTGAAGCTGGAAGTTGCGATGCGGGTCGTCGCATGCAGTGTGATCGTCGGTGTGACTATTGTGTGAGAAATCAGCTGCGTTTGCATAACACGGTCGCGCAGTGGCAGTGCCGTCGCCCTGTGACGGATGAGCACCGAGAGCATCCGCGGGAATGGGTTTTCGATCGCGTGGGATAACAATACGGACGCCGGGCGAGCCGTAGTTGGTGATAGGCTCGTCAAGATGAAGCGTGGCGTCCCGCAGAATGTCGCGCGACGATACGTAAGGGGTGTGCACCACTACGAGTGCCAGTGAATACACATATACAGGGGAGGTGTGTGTGCCAGCGGAGGAGAAGCAGCCGGGACACGCGCAACCTACCCGGACGCTCGTAGTCACTGGCGTGGTAGGTGTTCTCGTCTGAGCGCGCATGCTCCTTATGAGACGCATACGAGCCATGTGGGTTGGAGGTTGATTGCGGCGAGTCCTGGTGCTCGTGGTGACATGCAGCATGGTCATTTTTTTGAAGCATTTTGTCGCTGTTTTTAGAATGAAGATCGTAGTGCATCCACTGGTAGAGTTCGTTGGGATCGTCGTATCGCTGCTGCTGCTGTTGCTGCTGACCATACATAGCGTAGTAGCGGCTGAAGTAGTCGTGCCAGGCCTGCTGATAGTCAGAGTCGTAGGCAAGACTCTGTTCATGGCCATGATCGTGGTAGGGAGGATGTGGGGGAGGGTAGTGTGGGTAATGCGAGGAGGATGTCTGCGACGGCAGCTCTACGGGGTGCTGTGCACCATGCCCATAGGCTCTAGTATACGCAGCGTCGTTGTGTTCATGCGCGTCTTCAAAGGGCACATCACTGGAAGGCGGACACATGTAGGGGTGCTGATAGGGATGCGCATAGCTCGGGTGTGCTTGGCCAGCGGAGTGGAATGAAGCGTGAGAAGAGGCAAAAGGAGCGTAGTGGGGCGCCGTCCATTCGGGATAGTCGGCGCGCTGGTACCAGGATGGCGGATGAAATGACGGGTAGGAGGGAGCGGAGGCGGCGTCGAGCAAGTCAGTACTTTCCCAAGGATGGTCGTAAACACTTGTGGCGGTGCGTGAAGCAGAACGCGATACAGCCATGAACGGAAGACGCACCAGAATCTCTGGAGAGGGCGGAGAATGAGTGAAGGAGGAAGCCGCTTCGCCCAGGTTGAAGGTGGAGGTGAGGGAGGATTGGCGGGAATGCGAAGAAGGAGAGGCGGTCGTGTGAGCCGGGATGGCAACAGGAGCGGGATCCCGGTGGTCTGGAAGATAGTTTGTTGTGGCAACCATCCACGGAGAACAAACATCGATGGAGGAACGGGCGACTGGCGACAGCGACAGGCGGCGCGGCGACGACACGGCCAACATGGAACAAGCGTAGCAAGCGACTCGACGCAGCGGCACACGCTCGCCGCTTAACAATCCAGCAGCTGGCTGTCCACGCGCCGCCACGCGTGGCTCAGCTGCACTCGGCCTTGCTGTGCATCGAAGAGCGGGCGTCAAAAAACGAGCGTGTGTTTCGGAAACAAAGAACGAGGGGTTGAAGCTGAGCGTGTGGTGTGGATGCACAGGCGGTGGTGCTACTGCTCAGTGTATGCTAGCGGCTGTTGCTGGCGGGATGGTGTGTTCCATGGACCGTTTACACTCTATGTGCGTGTGTGAATACACGCATACTACACTGTGTGCTGGGATATGCTCTGTGCTGAGGTTGCACAGGATTGAACTGCGGCATATGTGTGTGTGTGTGTTCACCAACACCGCACCTCTCACCACGGATGTGTGATGGGATTGAGGCTGGGAGATTGCACTGGCTGTTCTGTTGTCCTGCTTCTCATGCTTGCGAGCTGCTGGTACGACGCTCTCCTGCTCCGTTTGAATGTGTGATCCCTGTTCTGTTTGATACAGCGGCATCGCTTCTCAGTGCACATGCCTAGTCTTGCTAATACTGCGTTCTCCTTCTTCTCTTTATCCTTCTCTCCCTGCATATACTACAAATGGATGGGATATGTTGTATTGTTTCTGTCCATGTTCCATACAACCATGCAATCAACGGCAACACTCCTTCCACCACCACCACCATCAGCAACACCAGCAACACCAACAACAATCACCGGCTGTTACCATGTTTTTGCACCCTTCTGCACCCTTCTGCGGGCGTGTTTGGGTCGACGGTGGGGCGGCAAACGTTGTGGCACTCATTTTCACGGCTACGCTGCTGCTTTCCCCGCGCACCGCACAATCGCCGCTGAATCCGCCACGGCCACCCAGTCGCGCCCCACAAAAGCAAAGGCTCACATCCTCCGCGTTTTCGACCACCTCGCCGCCCATTTTATTCCGCAGTACACACCGCGGCTGCATCCCGCTCCCCGCTACGACCACATCCGACACTTCATCTACGCAATGGGCCAGACGCTGTCTGCACCTGTCGTCTACAAGCAGTCGGTCTACGGCGGCAACAGTCGCCTGACGTATGGTGCTAGCTCCATGCAGGGCTGGCGCATCAGTAAGTGGAGTCGCAGCTGCTGCCATCTCGCCGGGCATCTCCTTTCTTCTCTCCCACTCACTGTCTGCGGTGGTGGTGGTGTGGCGGCCTTTTCCCTTTCCTCTTCCTTCTCTTCTCCGTTTTTCCAGGCATGGAGGATGCACACACGGTGCTGCTGAACCTTGAGGATAATCCTGATTTTGCCTTTTTTGGTGTCTACGACGGCCATGGCGGATCAAAAGTGGCGCGATACGCTGGCCAGAAGCTCGATCTATTGATTGTTGCCGATGCCGCTTTTAGCAAGGGAGACTACCGGACTGCTATGCGTAACGCTTTCCTCCGTCTGGACTGCGACATCCTTGCTGGTAGGCACCCGCTTCTTTTGGCCCCAGTGGTGACGTTTTCGTTCTCTCCCCTAGACCCTGAAATGGAAAACGATTCGTCTGGCTGCACTGCTGTAACTGCACTGATCACGCCCGATCATCGGTTGTTTGTGGTACGTGGTGTGTTTGTGTTGTGTGTTTGTGTTGTGTGTATTATGTTGTGTTGTGTTGTGTTGTGTTGTGTTGTGTGTATTATGTTGTATTGCTTGTGCTGTGTCGTGTGACGCGTGGTTCGTTTCTCACATCGCTTATATCATACACCCGCTAGGCAAATGCTGGTGATTCACGAGCCGTGTTGAGCTGCAAAGGATTGGCCGTGCCTCTATCCGACGACCACAAGCCCGGCAACGAGCGTGAGTGGTTTTCTCGTCTTCGTGTGTCCTGATGAACGAATGTACTACGACGCTCGCGTCATTGGTAGACGAAACGACGCGAATTGTTGCGGCTGGCGGGTTTGTTGAGTTCGGTCGTGTGAACGGTACCCTCATCCGCCTCTCCTTTCTCACACCTCTTTCCCACGTCTTCCCCTCCTCGCTACAGGCAATCTGGCGCTGTCGCGAGCTATCGGTGATTTCGAGTTCAAGAAGAACAAGTTGTTAACCGCTACCGAGCAGATCGTTACTGCTGAGCCCGATGTGCACGAGCGAACTCTCCTGCCTGACGATCAGTTCATCGTGCTGGCCTGTGACGGCATATGGGACGTCATGGACAATCAGCAAGTCGTTAATTTCGTGCGTCGAGGCTTGGCCGCTCGTCTTCCGCTCAAAGAGATCTGCGAACGATTAATGGACGCGTGTTTGGCAAGCGACACGGAGCTCGGCGGTGTGGGCTGTGACAACATGACTGTCGTGCTGGTTGGGCTGATGCACAACCACCAGTCGGAAGAGGACTGGTACCGCGATGTGAGCGAAGGCGTCGAGCCCCTCGACGGCTTCCAAGTAGAGCAGCTTTCACCCGATGACGTCCACGAATCTGACGCTACCGCCGCCGCCGCCGCCACTAACACCACCATCGCTCACCCTGAGAAGGAACCACTACGGGAGCCGCCGCAGTCAGAGGCGTTTGCTGCCTATGAACAGCACACTGCCGATCCCGCGCTGTCCAGCGTCGACACCCTCCCGGCTTCTCCCTCTTCCGCGCAGAATGCTTCCACACCGATAAACTCTGCGACTAATGATGCCGCTGCTGCCTAGCCTCCTCCCCTCAGACCACCGATCGTTTTCTCCTTTCTCTTCTCGATAGCGTTTGGCGAATGGATGGCTTCGTGTACGTGCGCGTGTCTGTGTAAGCGGGGAGAGAGAGGGTGTGGGGCAGGGTGTGAGCGTGTTTGGTATCTCTTTTTTAGCAAGCACCACTACATGAATGGTGTTGAAGCGTCTTTGTTAAGCCTGAAGACGCGTGTGTCAATTTGGCTGTGGTGGCCAGAGCCACTTTCCACGTCCCTTCTCCTACTTCCCCGCTTTACGACCATGTCCAAGGTCTCTGACAACGTGATGGCGCGCTGGCAAAGCATCGGCAATGATCCTCCCGAAGGCGTCCGCAAGCCAAACAACTTCACTGGCGGTGACCTTCATCGGAGAGGCAACAACTTCGTTCCACAGGCCGAAGCTGTGGTGATTCGCCAACGCGAACGGCACGTTACGGGCAAGTACATTGGCGGTCCTAATGCTCCTGGTGCTGCGTCTCAGCCTGTGTCCAAACCGGCTGCCCACCAACCAGCCAAACCCGTTAGCTCTGGCTCCAACAAGCAGGGAAAGTCTAAGCCAGTTGTGATTGTCCCAGTGGCGAAACAAAAGGTAGCTTGCACCAAGCGCTACGTCTCGCCACCTATTCCTCTTACTTGAATTGGATTTCTAATTAATGATAAGAGCACCGTGCCCGAAAAGAATGTTGCGCCTCAGCAGCAAGCGCAGTCGAAGCCGCAATCTCAGCCGCAGCCACAGTCGAAACCACAACCGAAGCCGCAATTACAATCTCAGCCACAGCCACAATCACAGCAGTTGCCAGCACCAGCCTCATTTAGAGACTCTCCTGAAGCTAAGTCAACGGGTCCCTCACAACCGCACCCTCCGCACACCAACCAGCATTATATTTGGCCATCACAACCTTCGGCGTAAGCTGCTATGCGCAGTGATATATACTGATGTGTACGCTGTTGCTGCTCTTTAGCAGCCAGAAGGGAAGCATGGAATCTCCACCTCCACCTCCACTTCACCCACAACAGCAACAACACCATCACCAGCAACAACAGCAATACCACCAGCAGCATGTAAACCGACGCTCTGAGCGAGGATATAGTGCAGAACCTCTTCCATATGGAGTAAGACCTATGCCATCAGATCCATATCGGACAATGGAGCTGCCGCCAAGGTTTCCGTTCCATCCACTCTTTCCGCTCTTTTCGTTCTTTCCCCTCCATCCGCTCTTTCTGCTCTATATGCGCTTACTCGCGTTTATGTCTAGTAGCCGAGAGCATTCGCATCTATTCCCTCACCCGAATGTCGGCTCTATGCCTTGGTCGCAGCAAGCATTGAATGAACAGCTACGTATGTGAGCACGCTGATGCATATCTTTATCATGTTCATACAAAGGCGCGAATCGCGTGTTTTAGCTGTAGGCATGTATCAGTCCATGGATGATCGGCAGGAGTCAATATCGCGTCCTATCGTGAGACCGCGGGACTACGACCAGTCCTACCCGCATGCGACCCCGGATGAAGCGACACGCAGTCCACACAGAACAGTAGGACACCCTCAATGTAAGTCCTTTCACGTGCGTGCATTCGATGCAGAGTCGCGTGGCTTGGGGATGGCGGAGAGGTGTTTGCTAAAAACGCGTCGGTTCATAGATGCCATGCGAGAGCATCCAGCTACTTCTTCTTCTGGGCGGCAACAAGAAGATCTACATTACACAAACCAGTATGCCAATCGTTCCCCGCGACTGGACCCTAGTATGTCGTATAGCATGCTTTTCTGAGTGCAACTTACAATGCTACTTCCTAGCTGAGTCATGGTCCACGCCTTGGCACGAGACGGCCATGTACAACCAGGCGCCACCGACAAACACTGACTACGCTCACGATCAATACGATTACACGCGTCATAATCACCCGGTATGTTGTGCCATGCCATGTAGCATGATTTCCCATAAAGGCGTCGTGTTCATGAGGCATAGACCAACTTTCCGCCTTCTCAGCCATCCTCGTATAAACCCGTGGATCAGCCGCCGCCGCCACCACCACCACCTTCCTCGCGCCCACGCTCGCCTCAATGGGGAAATTACTCCATGATCAGCAAGGATATGTGGATGCAAGCGGCTGCACGACGCATTCGAGGGATTGGGAGGGAGCAGTATGACACACATCAACCGATGCCACCAAAATCGGGATGGTACGAGCTGTCTTCTTCCTGCGTTCTGCTCGTGACTAATCGCTTGTTTCCTTTTATGCTTCCCACGTGTGCAGGGAGATAGAGAAGCCGATGCAACCACACATGAACTCTCACACACATGCCGCTTCGCAGCCTGTAGTAGCACACATGTCGCGACAGTCCACACTTGCAGTTCTTCCACCAAGTGATTTTCCTCTGCCACTGCTTGCTATCGTGCTCTGTCTTACTCTTTTCAGGAAATGTGGAAGCAGTATTGTCGCCATCACCGCCACCGCCACCGCCACCGCCATTGCCACCATTGGCACTGCCAACCGGTCCTTCAGCGAGTTCGCAAGTGTTTCAGAGGTATAGTTTATCCCTTTCCGTTCCCTCCCCATTTCCACACTCACTCTATGTATTCAAACTTGCCCACTGATGAATAGGAGCACCTTCACTACGCCACCACCTGTGCTGGCTGACCGTGGTCGACTGCTTCTCAAATTCAACATCGATCTCCCTAACGGACACTGCGAGCGAGTATTAGTGTACGAACACGATGACCCGAAAGCACTGGCAGAATCGTTCTGCGAATCGTGTGCAGTGCCAGACTATTTGCAAAAGCGGGTGCTTCGAAACCTGGAGAAAAGGATTCGCAGCAACTTGTCAGAAGCGTTAGCGAATCGAATATGATTGGTCGTTTCGACATACTTTGAATCTTCAATAGACATCAATAGTTCTGTTGTTTTTCAAAAAGCCTTTGCATCTGGCCGTACACCAAAAACGTTACTGCCGAGGCGGGGGCTGCCTTCAACACTCCCGGCAGCAGACCTTTGTACAGCGACAGAAAGCCTTCACGTTGCACGGTCTTTGTGAGAGCGAGCATCATGCCTGGCGTGTAGTGTGGAATATCGCGTACAACGTAACGTGTCCTGCTTGGACCCTGCACTTGCAATCGCTTGCGAATGGTGTCCAGCGGATAGACTCCGACTTTGCTGATAATCCCAGCCAGTGCGCCGCTGACTGCACTCAGCGTGCTCGGATGCTCTCTCCACCACTATCATTACCCCGCGCAATTCTCAGTGCTATTCATGCAAGCATAGACGGCCTACTCGCCAAGAAGCCAGCTTTTGACGGGTCAGTTCGTATCCACCAAATGTCAATCCCATGTAGGGCAGTATCTGCGTGATTGCAGGCCGCAGTCCACGATAAAGTCCACGCCATCCCTCGGACTGGATGATGTCTCTGAACGCGACGTAGATATTGCTGTAGACGCGTTGCTCGCCCTGCGAGGCAAAGCGTGTGCGAAGAAGATCTAAGGGGTAGGACACGGTGGTGGCGAACGCACCGGCCAACGACCCGGCCAAGAAGCTGTGTGTGCCGTTGGACAGCTGTACTGTGATAGACTGATGGCTCCGAATCAGCAGTGTGGATGGAGAGGGAAGGAGAGCAGCACACTACATTCTCACGAAGAAACTGCTTGCACTTTTGATATCCAACAAACTGACATCCACCATACACCACGTAGAGTAGTTCGGCAGAGAGGTTTCCTTTCCACAGTCCCTAGCGTCAAGCATGTCAATCGTGACCTCTTGTGCAACCACTCACTCGCAGACCTTCTTCGGATACAATGGTACGCGCCGACTGGATCACCCCGCGATACTTGACACTGCTAAGCCGGTCTGCAGACCTTTCCGACGGCAGCACTACTTTGCGGTGTGCTTGCAGCTATCTCTGTGCTTGAGACGGGCAGCTGTGGTCGTGGAAGTGCATACCTGGAGACGTATTTTTATCACGTCCAACGGTGCGATCACGAAGCTTGCGACCCGCAGTTAAATACGACGCAACTGGCGTGCTACCGTGAAGTAAGACCAGCGGTAGAGCCGCAGACGGCAGACTGCCACGCAGCAAGCTGTGGCGTGGAAAGTGGTGGCTGCGTGCTGGCCATGGAAGCAGCCTTCGAGCAATTCCGCGTGGCGACACGCGACCTGCAATCTCGCTGCGCGCCAATTGCCACACACACGTGGGCATGAACAAACAGTTGAAAACTACATTTTCGACGCTATCAGCGGACGAACAAGCGACTCCCAGTAAGGGGACGGGCTACTGCCGCTAGAGCTTGCGCTTATAGCCGCCATGTAGGCGGAATATATGTCGCCGTCAAAACGACCAATGGGTGCTTTGAGGATGTAGTCGGGATACCCAAATGCGTCTACAAGACCGACTGCGTTGCCGCGCAAGTCTGCGCACGCATCGAGAAACTGTCGGTGCAGATCCTGGCTCTGTTCCGCGTTCAGATAACCGGACGCTAGATAGAGCGCCATGCTTTGGCATATGTGCTGTAAAGCGTAAACAACACCGCATTGCGTGAGCACCGATAGGAGCTGCTGATCTGTGCCCTCGCGGTGGAGCATGCGCAGGTGAAGCACGAAGATGGACAACACGTGTCGGTAGGTGTGGCGCTCCGACACATCTACCAGTGCTTGCTGGTTGCGGTTCCACGCGTCGCTGGCATCCGATGCGGAAGTGGCAGCGGTACTAGTCATGGCTGACATCACCATGTTTAGCTTTGGCAAATTAGCGTATGGACGTGCCCCACCATTGCCTACATTATAACAGGAAAGCCAGGTGCAGGCGGCTAGACACCATTCCAGACCGTCTAAACTGCACGATACAGAAACACTTTGCAATTTCGTCTTCTTTAGGCAGGTAGCCATGGTGTTGAGGTATGCTGCAGAACCGGTCGCTTCCACTCCTTTGCGCACGCCCTTCCATGCGTTGAAGAGATAGCGCTGTATTGTGAGGTGACGCTGGGCACTTCGGTGTGAAACAACTTACTGCCGTTTGTTGAGCTAGCACAATGTTGTCTCCTCCGCCGGTGGTCATCACCCCCCAGTCGGCAATATGAGCAGCAATCGCATTGTAGGCAGAATACGCATGCCCGCCACACGCACGCCGACATTGCTCCAGTGCGTCAGACACCCACCAAGTAAGCGTTGCCTTAGCACCAGCAGACACTGCATGCATGTCGGTTAAAGTCACCAAGAACTGCTCGAGATTGTCGTTCATTCCCGCGACAGCCTTTTCCCAGGTACGCTGCATGTATCTACCGCAGCACTGTTCAACGACCGTGTCTACGCAGGCGCTTCCCTCCCCTCCAGCGCACACTCACTTTTCAAACACCATCATTACATACACGGACGCCAATGCGGGCATCAATCGCACTTGCTGTGTCTGGTAGTCCATAATCTTTTCTTCGTGCGGTCCTTGCCGACGTACTATGTTGTACCGCACTGCGATTGTCACCGCTTGTCCAAGCACTTGTGCACACTCAGACAGCGTGTAGGTGCGCTCCTGCACCAAAGTAATGTAGGCAAGCTCAGGTCTTGGGGCAGCAGTGAACTGGTGGTCTGCCGTGACGGAGGCCCAGCGTGAAAGCAGATGGTCTTTTGGCACACGCACATGTGTGAACTGTATCCAGCCATTGTCCAGACCAGGCCGACCGGCCTTCGCACCCATGTCACCACACGTCACCCCTGGCATGAATGTGCCAGTTGTCGGGTCGCGCAGTGGCACAATCAGCCACTGGATCCCGTGGCGCTTCCCATGCACCACCAGCTGACACAAGGCCGCTGCACGGACAACAGGCTGAGCGCGGATATCGTGTGTTCAGGGCGAAATACCTGCATGTGTCGCCGTCTCGCCAGCCATTGCGATCCAGCATTTCGCGGATGTCAGGGTGGGAGAATGAATGACAAACTCGCTGGTGGTGTGGTCGTAAGTGGCCGTGGTTTCCAGGTCACGTAGGGAAGAGCTGTGTCCCAGCTCTGTCTACAGCCCGATTCATGGTTGCATTTCGACGCAGCACACCACAGGGCAGACACGGCCTGGCCTACCATTGCAAAGCATCCGATACACCTCCAGTCTGCAATGTCCTGCCGCCATTTCTCCCACTGCGCGTCCGTGCCAAGCAGACGGACCAGATGCCAGAACAAATGCTCGTGGACGTAGACGCGCAACAGCCACGCAGACGAATACTGTCTAGACAGGCGTCAACGATCACATCGCTGTTTTGGCGCTGTGTGCATACACCATCACTGTGTATAGCGCGTGAACAAGCGCGGGGTCTTTGATCGCGCGTTTCAGCTCCACAAACCGCTTAATTTGACGCATGGTGCTGAGTGGTGGCAGCATGTGTTAGCCAGCTATGCTCCATCGGCAGTCTGTGCTTACAGCGCGCGTGCCTGCTGCTGCGTCAGGTTGTACGGATGTCCGCCTTGGATGTAAAGCTCTGGATCGCGCCGAACAAGTTCGTAAGCAGTGTTCTGTTAGCATCAGAAAGCCGTAGCGGCACCGGGTGTGACACACCAGCTTGTCGCAGACATCGGCACCTAGCATGAGACGACGCAAGCCATCGCTGTCGAGCGAGCATGTGTCACGCTCCTGCTGCATGTCGCGCATGCATTGTGTGGAAGCATCGTGGCAGGCTGGCACGGCAGAAGGGTGCGTCGCTGTGTGCACGCGATCGCGTGTGTGGATGGGCGACATAGCCGTGAGAAAGCACGACGCCTCCAGCTCGACAACGAAAGCACGGCGCTGCCGCAGAGAGGGCACGGGGTTGTACAGCAGAATACGGCACATTCATTGTGTAAGCTATGTATCATACAGAACCCAATTATGACGAGACAATGTATGCACATCGGGTCGATGCGCTTCGTCGGCCAGTGCCAACGTGAGCCATTCCCACACAGAGTCGCTTGTATACTCCAGCAGACGGCCTTTCCTGAGCGAAGGAGGGCATCCTTTGCTGCGGTTGTCCAGGAAGTCCAGGTTGTCCCAGCTGGCGTTGGCAGGCACAGGAAACGGCAGCTCACCAGTCATCATGACATACACAGCCACACCCAGTGCGTAGACGTCGTTAGCAAGCACGTTTGGAAACACGGTGCGGTCCGTGTTGGACAGGTCGTACTCTCCGGTCTTTCGATCGGTGGTGAGGTGGAGGAGGGAGGAGGGATGCGGGTGCCGTTTGAATTCAGGTGCGAGATGATGGAAGTTCCAACAGGTCAATGGCACGTGGGGGTTTTTGTCGGTGTCGAAAGAGTAGGCGCATTCCATGTCTTCGAGAATGCTGTTGATGTTGGCGTCGCTGTCGCTTGCTTTATCTGGTTTGGGGAAGAAAAGGATGTCTGCCAAGCAAAGTAGGGTGAGAAGAGGGAAAGGGGGAAGGGGAAGGGGGTTTATCTTACTGTTCAGTGTGATATCGTTGATCGCAATATGATTGCTGTGCAGCACTTCCATGACTAGGATGGGTTGAACGGTTAGCTGGCCACAGCGCAGGTGATGGTGGACATACCGTCTAAAACCTGCCTCGTCACACTAAGGATCAGATCCACGGGCATTAAATGAAAGATACGCATTTGGGCAGTGATGTATGAGCAAGGCTTCAGCGGAGACATCAGAGCGTAGGTGGTTGCCGTTTGGATGACGTTGACGAGCGGGTTGAGTGCCGGATGCTTAACCCGATCCGTGATCAGCATCTGCCGGACCACTTCGACTGGCCGCCGATCACCGCGGGACGACGACGAACGACTGGCCTTCTTGTATACTTTAGCCATGAGCACCCTCTTCGTTTTGAGATCCAGACACACTTTGACCCTGGCACCCGCACTGGTCAAGCCAGCAGTGCGAAGCGTGATATAGCGCCTATTCGCGAAGCCACGACGCAAGTAGCCCACGATAGCGCCCCACTTGCTTAGGCCAATGCGCCTTCTAGTCGGCCTGTGGGTCTTGTGCGGCGGGGATGTGGGGGCGCGGGCGGAAGAGTCTGGAGAGGACGAGGAGCACGGCACACCCACGCCATCTGGTGCTGCA
>QZWT01000087.1:0-36055 GCA_004114315.1 Cochlonema odontosperma | reverse complement strand
CACTTCCACGTGCGAGAAGATCCGTGTTCGAACCAGGGGGCGGCCATTACCAGGGTGGTTTCGTTGAGCGTCACAGTTGAGAAGCCAGAGTTTGCTGCTATCGTCCGCTTGCTAAAGCCCAGTGCGACAATCCCATCAGCAGACACAATCAAGTGCTGTATTATGCGCATGTTCGATACAGAGAAGAGGAAGCTACGCCAGCAACTACAAGCTGTCGCTGGAAAACTGTCATTCGCCGTGGACTGTTGGTCGTCAGCAAACGTTAAAGCGTTTTTGGGCATTACTGTGCATTACATTGATGAGCACTGGCATACACAATCCCGGTTGTTGGACATTATGCCCATCCATGGACCACACTCAGGCGACAACCTGTGCGCAGCATTTCAGAGAACGTGCGATGAGTTCGGTTTGCTGGAAAAAGTGCTTGCTATCACTATCGACAATGCGTCTAACAACACCACTTTCCTTGAGCGTCTCGAGCACGTGTGTCAGCAGCGCGACATCCCGTTCAACAAAGCAAAAACGCATGTACGGTGTGTGGCGCATGTGATCAACATTGCTGCACAGTCGCTGCTGTCAACAATGCGATGCGGAGCAGCTGACTCGGAGACCGAATACGAACACGCACAAGCGCATGAATACAGCCATTCTTCTGACACGTCGTATTGCATCGCAAGGCTTAGACAGCTGATTGTGCGGATCCGTGCATCGCCGCAGCGACGAGAGAGATATGCGCGACAGTGCGGTTTAACGGACACACCAGCGAAAGAGCTAGTAGTGGATGTACGAACCCGTTGGAACTCTACATACAGTATGATAGAACGAGCGATAGAAATGCGTGAGCCGCTTGACAGCATGGTGGCACTTGACCGAGACCTGCGTGCTTTCCAAATGACAGATGGGAACTGGTTGCTGCTGGCAGAGATTCGTATGGTGCTGCGGATATTTAAGAGTGCCACCAGCTATCTATGCACATCATCCTGCCCAACTATTGCCACAGCGGTACCGGTGTATAACATCCTCATGGACCGGCTGGAGGATATGCAGCAAAGCACAACCATGAACGAACAGGTGCGTGCAGCAGTAGATGCCGCGCTGCTGAAGCTGCGGGGGTACTACGCGCATAGTGGTGCACCAGTGTACTGGATAGCCACTATCCTAGACCCGCGACTGAAGCTGGCGTACTACAGAGCGAACGATTGGGAGCCGCACTGGATTATACAGGGAAGAACAGTGATGGAAGAGGCATACTATGCCTACCGTCCAACCACACCCCCAGCAACTGCCGCCAGAAGCAGCATGCCAATGGGTGATGGTAGTGACAACGAGTCGCTATCACAACAAATATTCAGGCACACGCACACGGTGCAGCGAGATGAGCTAGAGCGATACCTGGACACGCCGCCAGTAGAGTTTGACACGGATGTGTTGCAGTGGTGGAGATCGCAGGTGCATGAGTTCCCTTGCTTGGCGCAGATGGCAAAAGACTACCTCGCCATTCCAGCTACAGGTGCTCTTATCGAGCGAGCATTTTCACAAGGCACTGATCTTGTAAGTGCAAAGAGAGGCTGTCTGAGTGCATCTACTATTCGCATGTGTATGTGCTTGAAGAACTGGCAGCGCTCCTCTGCTGAGAGTTGATGGATTAGTGAACAGTAAAATGGTGAAAAGGATTTATGGTAGCAGAGGATGCAAACAGTACAGTGCTGGTGCTGTGGGGAGGGGTGTTATAGGCGTATGCGATGCGGGAATCAGTGGGATAAAAGGTTCTTTTTATTACTATTTCTTGTGCACGACAGGCGCGCAAAAGGACCCGAAGAGCCGGGTCCGACCCGGATCGGGTACGGGTCAGCGGTGCGTGTTTGACCCGGATCATGGATCCGAGACGCCAACCCGGCGGCTCGGGTACGGGTAATGGCCATACCCGATCCAACCCGATCCGTACGGAGCACTAGTACGAACTGCAAATCTCTCGACACCGCACATCACGCATCCATGTGGCACGGCTGAAAACTTATCACCCACGCGCACACACCCAGGCTACTCTACCAGTCAGCACCACGCAAGGAGCAGAGCAACCTTGTGCCGAGGACGTCAGCAGGTCGCTGGGGGAACTATGTCGCGCACCAGCACCCCGTCGCCTCCGCTTTTCGCACGTGCTTGTCCCACGGCCGCGTATAAATAGAGGGGCTGGGTAGAGCGCTTTAATACAGAGACCTTTTCTTCCCACGCACCTCGCCTCATACAACCCTCCCACTCCCGGCTCCGTGACAATACAGCGTGCCCCTGCAGTCGGCTGCAAGCCATACAGCACTCTCCTACATGCGTTACTATGGTGCCACATAGCTATTAGGGAGACCCACATTGATAGGGTGCTGTGACGATCCGCAGCCTCCTACCCAATCAGCATCAAGCGAGCCAGCCAAGCCAATGAAGCGGCTGCGCTTCATGTGCGTTGAGCTTCCGAGGAAACGTCACCGTGACGTGTAGAGCTTATTTAAGCTCTACACGATTATGTCATCATGACATTCGCAACTGTATATAAACTCAGCGTGAGGGTTACAATAAAACATTAGCATTATTCCCACGCCCACGTTCCCGCAATCCCTCCCTCTTCTTTCCTCTCCCCTTTCTCAGTGTTACCTTGGTCCATAACCCCGGCAACGTACAGTCAACACAAGGGCTCACCTGCTGTGTGAGCACACGAAGCGCACCTACGTCAGCTGCCGCTACAGGTGCTGATCGTTGCTGCTGTTGTCGTAACATGGGATGCTTGTTACTGGGTGCTGTCCTTCCATTGTTTGTTGGAAATAGGAGTGTTAAAGCCGCAATAAACAGTTGGTTTGACGTGGAGTAGTAGCGGCAGCGTAAAGGGGAAAAAAGGATGAATTTCGTAGTACAAAAGGTCGCCTGTGTATCAATTCCCTTTTATAAAGCCTTCTTCTTGCTGGTCTATCTTATAGTCGTTCCTTCGTTGTTATGGTTGAACAACGGAATACGGCGTGACGTCACAACGTGACCCCGAAGCTCTGAAACTGTTCCAGCAATCGTGGGCCTATGAAGGCCGCTTGGCACGGGTCGACCCGAGCCTGAAATTGACGCTCCCACCAGTTGCTTCTCTGGCAATGGGTCTGCGGGTGTAAATTAGCATGTATTGACGTGTCGGGCTAAGAAACCAGACAATAAACTATTAAACAACAAAAGAAGAGCAGGTCGCGCGGCAGAGTGCGCTGACGCGTAGCCACCACCACCAAACACAGCCCCACACTACTCGGATTGCCCTTCGACAACGCGTGTGGCGTTTGTTCTGCTGGTTGTGGCGGTGTTCCGCAGTGTCAGCACCCCAGCGTAGCAGTTGTTGCCCACCGCCGCGATCCGTTGAATAGGCGACCTCGGCAACAGCACCGCTCACACACACGCTGCACACGCGTGGGCCACTGCTGCGTGTGCGTGTGTGCGTGTGAGTTCATTGTGTGTGTGTGTGCGTGCGTGTGTATCTATGGTGTGCCACGTGGCCAGCCATCGTCTACCGTCGGTGCGGAGTGCTGCGTCTGTTTTCTTTTCTTTCCTGTCTTCTTTGTTGTTCGCATGCGTGTCGTTTCCACGCTTGCGCTACTGCAGCTGGCCGTGCTTGCCGCTGCCGCGCACACACCGCGCACTCACACAGACGCAGACACGCACACAGCAGACAACCACCACGGTGCCTCCATCCCGAACAGCAGCGCACATCTGCCCGGAAGCCACGCCACCACCGCCACCATCCTGCCACCCATCGTTCTATCCAAGAAAGTAACGCAAGACATATGCACGTTCTTGCTGCAAGACAGATCCGAACACGCGTTTGGGGCCCGTTATGTGCGAGACGGCATCAGGCGTATCCTGGAGAGCGGATTGCCTGCTGGTGTGGCACTGACAGGCACCACCATCCTCGACGAAGAAGGATCCAAAGTGTGGCACCCATCCGCCATTGCCGACCTGTCTGCCGGCGACAGTCCCTGCGCTCGTAAGCGGGCCACAGAACGTCTTGCCCAGCTCGTCTACCTCGCCATCGACCCCTCCTTCAACGGACACGAAATATACACAATCAACGCACCACACAGCAAGAAAATGGACATCACCTCCTCTGACGTGCTTCCCTATCTCAAACTGCCACCACATGTGTGGGAGGAAGTGCTGTCGCAGGTGGATACGGCATATCGTATGTACTACGACTCCTACAAAATGTTCCATAGACACAGCTACTTCTCTGCTGACGAGCCAACCGCCTACAGCGCCGAGCGGTTGCGCTTCTTCAAGCACAGCTATCCCTACACACGCTTCATCTTCGGCAATCTGGAGCGTTGTGCTGATGACTACTACTTCCTGGCACTGCAGAACAAAGACGTCTTTCCCTACCCCTCGCCCAGCAACCTGGTCCGGTTGGGCGTGAAGAGTCTGCGCCATGTGTCGGCAGCCGCAAACCACCATTTCAGCCGTACCGACGAACTGACCGTGCTGGTCGACATCCTGTCGAGAAAGGGAATGCGGTCGTGGGAGACGTCGTTGCTGAGCACCATCCCTGCTTTCGACGCCTACACTGCTGCCATCGCAGCTGTAGCTGCATGGGGACTTCCGCCCAGAGAGTCTATAAGACACTATGAGCCTGTGTTCGCATGTTCCCACCGTCTATCAATGGTGATGTTCGATGTCATGAAGATAGGAAAGTACACCATCATGCTTGCGATGGTGATGGCGCATACTATGGAACACTTCATACTGCCAGATGCTGTGGTGCTGGTGAAGAACATATACCGACAACACGGTAATGACTGGGGACACCTTTTCGAGCCTTCCACAGTCGTCAGAGGTGGACTCGATCCCGATCGTCCAAATATGCCCTTTGGCGTGCATCGTGGTATAGACAATCTCGTCGCACTGCACGATGAGCCACCCACGTATTCCGGAACGCATGCGGCCCTGTTCAAGGACGCATATCCGGATGTGCCCTTCGACACATACCACAGCGCAGATGACTTCGTCACGCGATTCTTGGTGCCGAGACTGGAGGCGTCGCACCGTCGCATCATGCATCCAATCGAATCAGCCACGTCACAGAAAGAGAACGGGCCAGGTGTGGCCGGTGCAGCAAGAATGCAGCAGGACTACCTGCGCGTTATCCCTGGATGGATTGAGCATGCGAAGATGACTGTGGTGCTGAAGGACTGCGCAGCATTCATCAATGCAGTGCGAAAGATAGAGCATGATGTCGATAGATTGGTAGTATATAACACGAAATGAACGGCATAGCTGTTTCATCAAACTGTCGGATGCTGTGTGTGGCAGAGTGGCTGTGCCAGAAGCAGATTCACTTGTGTATAGCAAAGTTGCCTGTGCACAACAGTGTTGTCCGTCCACTCGAAGCACGCTTCTACTGAACAAACAGCAGATGCTGACACACCGCTTCTGCAGAACGACTGCAACCGCATACATGCTTGCTTGCTTGCTTATAAAACATCATGTCGTATATTGCGCCGTGTCAGCGGTGCGTCAAACACCTTTACTGCGAGGCCGATAAAACATTGCATTGAACACCTCCTTTGGCGCGTGCCACGCGCCTTTGCCACCAGCATCCAGGATAAACCCCATTCTCCTTCCCTTCATTCCCACAAATGTGATTCCGTCACCAGCAGGCTTGCGTGTGAACACATTTGCCACCGGCACGGTTACCACTTGTCGGCGCCGGAGAAAGTGCGAGGTGGTGAGGCACAGACGCGTCCCTCCTTCTGTGATGCCCATGGTTCTTACATAGCTAGCCATTGCGCTTTAGCTGTGCTGTCGCCGTCAACCGGTGATACCGCGTGGAGTAGAGAACGAGGAGTGTCGCGATGCCTGTGCCAACACCCACCAAACCTGTCGTCACCACCGCCCGTTTCCAAAGCGGTGCCTTGACAGGTACGTTGGTCTCTGGCTCCAGCTCTATCATGTATTCATACGCAAGCGATCCCAGATGGCCCCTGCACGAACGACCTCGGTCAGCAGCGCAGAGGTGTTGGCAGTGTACCAGAAGAGAAACTGCAACACCGCCGATGCATACACCACATTGAAGAAGCGTGTAGGCACCTTGGAGGCGTAGAGCGGCGTGTAGCCGTGTTTTTGAGCGGAACGGAGGAAGGTGCGAAGTGTGGGCGCTACGACGCGTGGTTGAGCCATGGCGGAGTGACGGCTAGCAAAGCGCGATCATGTCGCGACGCGCAACGGCATCGGCGTTTGCAGTGAGGCATCGATCATCACAGAACACACACACACACACAGCCATACAACATGCAAAGTAGTGGTTTGGTATTGTTGGTATTCACACACTTCTCGTCAGCAGAATTGCAGTCGACGCTCGGTGTAGCCGTATGCTCCTGGCGTCACTTCCACAAGCGTGTCCCGCGGCACCGAAATGTTCGGGATATCCTATAACGCATCACGCCTGGTGAGTTCCTCATTTCGCTATCCCCCTAACCCGCCCCCCCCACGCTTACCTCTTCTGCACTGCTAAACAGATAGCCGAGCAAGCAGCAAAGCACGCTTCGATGTCCAATGATGAGGATGTCATCCTGCTCACGCTCCAGTTCCATGATGATCGGTTCCAGTCGCACCGCGAGATCGAGGTAGCTTTCCGCGCGTGGATAGCGATGTCGATACGGATCGTTTTGATGGCTCTGCCACTCGTCCGGATACTGCGTCTGGAAAAGATCCGCGTGAGCATATGTCTCCATGCTTTTTCCATCCCCCCGCACGAGTAAAAAACCTTAACATCTGCTTCGGCCATCTGGTCGCATTCTCCCATGTTGATTTCAGTCAGCAGCGCGCGCTGCTCCACCACCGCACTTGTGGAGAAATGCCGAGCCGTGCCGAACGAGCGCCGCCGCGGACTCGTCCATACCTTCGCGGCAGCATAGCATATGTGTATGTGGGATGACAACAGAGCAGCGTACGACGACCTACTTTCAATCGACGGGGCGGTTCACTGGTGTCCGTCTCGTGCACCTTCCTTAGCTGCGTGACAAACTTTGCCAGCTGCTCAGCGTGGTGCTCGCCAGCAGGAGACAGCTCGGCGTCGGCCTTGTCGGAGGACTCGTCCAGCGACACACCGTTCTAAGCGCGTTCAACACACGCCACATACCGTACACACATACGCGAGCGAAGTAGATGACACGTGGCGTGATGTGCAGGTTCATGAGGTAATACACTATCCGTGTCTGTGCAGACGGCCGCAGTTCAGTGAGCGCGCAGGCGGACACTACCCACGTACAGGGAGATAGCCGGATATCTTGTTGAAAACAATGTGCTCTCTGATGTTATGCATTTTCACGTAGGAATAGGAGGATTCGGTGATGGTTTCATAGTAAGGGATATGCATGTTGATGCGACGCTGTCCATCGCGTTCAGCAGTGTGCAGAGAGGAGAGCCTACGTTGAAGTCTTGCACGGCTTCGTCTGAGTCCCAGCTCACGTACTAGAGCGCATGTCGCCCGTGTTACCACACAGTAGGATGAAGAAGGAGGGAAGGGAGGAAAATGTACGTCGGGAGAAGATATTTTCACGCTTCGAATGTTCGCCTCAACGATGTCCATGCGATCGCACACGCTTTCTGTTCGCGGCGTGGTGAGGTGCAAGCACTGGAGACAGCCCCACCAATGAAGATCACATGGATGTCTTCCTTCTCCAAGCGTTGCACAATGGTCTTGCGTCTTCGCTGGGTGTCGTTGGCAGCGTCGTAGATGCCAACCTGGCCACCCCCTGTTTTTATATACTGAATCAGATCATCGAGTGCGCGATCAGCAATCTTTTCACGAAGCGCCATTGTCTCCACGTTCGCTAGTGGAGGGGTAAGAGAAGGCATAGGGAGAGGGACAGAGAAGCGTTCTCTCCTCCCACCGGATACCAGGTCCTACCGGGATCAAAGAAGTCGGAGTGTAGATGCGCGTTCTGTATGTACTGCCGGCGATAGTTGCCGACGTGGAACACATCGGTGGGCACACCCACCCATCGCAGATAGCGACAGAGGGAGCGTGCGGTGTGGGTTTTTCCGCGGGCAGGCAAGCTGTGGATGGAGCGGGCGGCGTTGCAGTGGCGGCGATAAACATGCGTACCCAACAGTAACCACGGCAATGTCGCCGGCATTGAACAGCTTTCCAGAATCGGTTTTGTACAGCTGCGCTGCCATGGCGGAGTGTGAGCGTGGATGTGACTGGTGTTCGCTGTCAGCGTGACAGTGCTTGTTGTCAAGGCGCTGCTGGTGGGGCCGGCGAAAAGACGGCACCGCACAGAAAGAAGGGAAAGCGCCGCTTGTGATGCAATGAGACATGCCATCCTCCGTGACAACGGAAGAGAGGCACAGTTTGCGGCTGGATGTTGGTGCAGCAGGACACCCAGGCGATGCGCTCTAGTGGCAAATACGTGTTGAGATTCTATGAAGCCCATCTCTACCACCAGTTGGCTAGGTGTGGTAGTATGAGTCTCCCGAGCCCTTATTTCCAGCTTGTAGTAATAGGCGACTTGATTGTAGGAGCCATAGCGTGGGTGCTGCCTTTCATGCTGGAGCGCCAACATCATCCCGCGCACGTCTTCTCTGAACAGCTAGTCCGATGGGTGGGATGCAGTGGGATCCTTTGTCACAGCTGCGTGCGTCAACAGGTCAGATGACGTTGGACGTGTATGGGCTATCGGCCACACTATGTTTACCAATAGATTCTGTGCTCTGGGTGAAATATAAAACAGCGGATCACTTGGTATGCGCTTCACCACATATTCAATGCCCTTAAACGAAGTTTGCCCAGTGAGGAGCTGATATGTTATCTTGCCCATTTCGGATATATCGTCAGCATAAGGGCTTCATTGTTGTTGTACCATCTTTTCGAGAAGTGCAGGGTCGGTATTGGTGTTTGAGGGAACAGCAGAGATGACCACATCGCTGTAGCTGAAGTTGCAAAGCTTAGCCACCAGCCGGTTCACACTAGGATCGTGGACCAGCATGACATCTGTCACGCGGGTGAACCGTGTCGTCTCGCAGGACATGTGCTTACTGTCTGCGAGTATATCATTGTGATGGATGTGTTTTTTGTGTATGAACGCAAGGCCTAGACGAAGAAGGACATGTGTGAGTGTTGGGGGGGACACACGCGTATCACGACCCACGTACCCTCCAGCATATCCTTGATGATGGGCTGAGCATCGTGCTCAGTGACACCATACGGCGCATGTTTCTCGCTAAAAATGCTGAATGTACCACCCGACGCATACTCCATCACATAAGCAGATTTTTCTGGAATAACATCCAGTAAGCGCATCACATGGTGCGACTGGGGTGCCTCGTGTGGCGCATCTACAAAGCGCTATATAGGACATGAGCAGGTGTGCAGGTGTGAAAGGTGCAGCGACTGACTTTCAAGGTGTGTATGTCGTTCTTGATCTCAAAGCCGTGGAAGTCTGTTTTCGCTACCACCAGCGTGCCGTATTTCAGGTCAGCGGGGTGCCATGCTTCGAACAGGACAGAATAGTCTATGGTAGGATATCGCTTCTTCGCAATGCACGGCCCCTTCCATCAGCCGTTGCCAAACGCAGGGTCGTCTTTGTTCAGCCATACTGGCGGTGTAGCGGGCGTGGCGTAGTGAGCCGCTTCGAAAGGAGAAGCGTGCACAGCGAACGAGGCATGGCTACTCAGACTGGAATGGACGGCGGAAGAGAGCACACACACAACAAGCAGCCACGACAAACGCAAACAGACAGCCATGGTAGGAAGTGTGCGTGCGACGAAAAAGAAAGCACGACGTGGCGTCGGACGCAGGCCAGACAATGAAAATACGCAACATCGAAAAAGAAAGCCACCGCCTAGAATTGCCACACACCATAGGCCCAGCAACGGACGCACTGGTAGAGCGGCGATGGAAATGATGGTGGAATGGTGGTGGAAACGACGACGGGAGCGACGCTGTGCACGCCTGCCAAGGGGCAACCTGCGCTTCCCCAGCGCTAGCAAAGTGCGCTCTTGCAGCTGCTCTTGAGGCGCCACACCAAACCACACAGCCCACGCGCCGTAACCACACGCGCCAGCGTTGGCAGAGGCGTGGAAGAGCGAGCACACACCGCACAGAACAGCACTGTGGCTGTATCACGTGACACAGCATGCCTATTTGTGCAGAACTGTTACAGCTGACAACTGCAACGCACTTTTCCCGCCATGCTCACCCACCGCCCGCCGACCACCGCAGCCGTGCTGCTATTCTGCGCCGTGTCGCTGTTGCTGGTTCCTTCCACGTTCGCTGCTTTCTACTTCCACAGTGGCTCACCACCTGCATCTACCCACACCCCACCAACACACTCCCTGGCGGCTGCTACGGCTGCATCCGATCACACTTCCACCTCCTCGCACAGCAGTGACGCTGGTCGGTCTGATCCTGGAGAGAGGAAGCACTGGAGCCCCTATCCAGCCAGCTTGCTTGAGCAAACAACCGCAGAAGCGCTTGCCACACCACCTTCCTGGCTCTCGGAGAAGCCGTCTCCCGACACGCCGCTCAAAAAGCTGGGCGGATGGATCATAGGCCCTGTCATTGGCAGGGGTAGCAGTGCAACGGTATCGCATGCGTGGCATCCACAGAGGAGGATACACGGTGCGATGAAACAGCTAGCGTATAGCAACGTGTCGATTACCACACAGAATTATGTAGCACAGTGCTTCAGGAAAGAAATTGCGCTGCTAAAGGCAAGTTGCACACGCTGCTCCTCTCTCTGCACACGCTCACCTGCGTAGTACTTGAGCGGAAAGATGGAAAAGATACCAGACGACTGCCACATAGTCAAAGTGGTGGACGACATCGACAAAGAAGGCGAGGTGGCGCTTGTGATGGAGTACACACCGCTTGGGTCTCTGGACCGGCTCTACGTCACAGCAGACGGCCCATTGATGGACCAGTGGACGGCAGCACCCTACTTGCTGGGCCTGGCAAAAGGTAGCAGCCACCCGCTCCTGCCACGCACTGCCTCCTGACCATCCCCTGTGCAGGCATCAAGTATATGCAGGATGCAGATATTGTGCACAGAGATCTCAAGCCAGACAGTAGGTTTATCATGGCATACGGTGTGGCTGCTCATCCTTGCAGACGTGGTGGTATTCGCAGATCCCAAGACGGGCAAACTCAGCCTGAAATGGACAGACTTTGGCTGTGGAGCGCAAGTGGCCGTATCTAAAGACGAACGATCCGGCTTTTATGGCTCTTCTACCTTTATTGCCCCCGACTACTTCGCCAATCGACAATATCTAGGAAACATTGATTACAAAGAAGCAGACATCTATTCGTTTGGCATTATGATGGTGCACATGGTGACCGGCTACATCCCCTGGCGATCTAAAACCGACGCGGGCATCAGGCCCAACAAAAAGCTGATGAGCATGCAGTCGGCGTCCTTCCAAGACCTGATCGAACGCGCAACGCTGTGGGACGAGAAGGACCGCATGACGCTAAAGGAGCTCGTGGACCATCCCTACTTCCGCAGCACCGAACAGACCCATGATGAGCTGTTCGAGGCGTACCAGAAGACAGCAAGGAAGCTGAAGAGGAAACACATGTACTTAAGTGATCTACCGGAAACACCGATACGCTTTATTCAAAAGTTTCCGAATGCAAAAGACATGAAAAGCCCAACAGATGTGTATGGCTATCGCTACGTGCCATTGGTGAATCCGGCCAGATTGGCTGCCAAGATTGCGCGAGATGTTGTTGTATACTTTCTGGTGGGCAGAAAAGACCCCCTCGCAGATGCCCAGGAGGCGATCAAGCTGCTTCTTGCTCCTATGGTGCCTGTTGGCGTAACGAGGCTGATCGTGCATCTGATGATAGCGCCTCTTGAGGCGGATCCTGGAGGGCTAACGCAGCTGGTGAAAGATGCTGCGGCACAGGAGACTCTGCCTCTTGCTCTCGAGAAATACGATGCGGTTGGCAAAACCATCTTGGCGGCTATGAAGAGCCAGCTAAACTAGCTCATAGTGAGTGGTTGTATTTTAACAATGTCGACACAAGGATTCGTTCTATGGCATGGTGAACACTTCCCAGACACATCTGTCTGATGCACACAAGCACCGGCCTTGTTTACATCGGTTGGAAGACGCATGTGCTGTCCGCGCCAGATGGGAGACCGATGTGGAAGGCACAAGAATACACATCTTCACACCACACCACGACAGAACCCTGCGCAAAGGCTTGTCTTGGAACGGAATAGGCTGCTTCCACTATTCTGGACAAGGTGATGGCATTTAGATTTCTGCATGCCTCACATACATTTCAATCCGCTACCAATGCACCTGCATACAGATTAGTTGCCACTTCGATTGGATGTTGCAGTGGGCAAAAGAGGCAGCAACAGCAACAGCAACAGCAACAGCAACAGCCAGTTGCTGGAAGGAGAGCCGTTGCTTCTGGCTGTTGTGGTGGCAGCAATGGATCTTTGTTGTTGTTTTGTTGTGCCACGCATCAATGTCAGCCAAACCAAAGCAGCAGATTACCCTTCGCGCACTGCTCACACACGCGCCTGCATTCACGTTGAAGGTGTTTGCTCTCTCTTCCGCCTGCCTTGTCATCACCTCCCTTGTGAGCTACGTGGCCGCCAACTTCACCGTCGACCACCTCCTGCTCCCCGCCGACGTCTACGACGACCCCGACGACGACATCCCCGCCGACTCAAAGCACGCCTTTCGTGCCGCCTACATCCACGACCGTATACGCCCACAGCTTGCATTTGCAACACAGCTGCTGGAGACGGGTCTGCTGCCGCTGTCCCCGTGCCAAGCACCACGCATCCGCGAGTGGCTGGCTGACCTGTATACACGATGTGGCCAGTTTACGTCTGCTCACTCCCTGCTGACGTCGCTGAGTGAGTGTCCGACATTGCATCCGCAGCTGCATCTCCGCGTCCTCACCTCTCTTACCGAGTTATGGCTGACAGCACCCGAGACCCCTTTGCCCGAGTGCTTCCCCGCTCTAGAAGCGATGGTTCAAGCTGCAGATCCATTGCGCCGACCAAATGCCACTGCGGAAGAACTACGTGCGCTTATCGCTTTTGCACGCGTCAAGGCGCATCTTGACCCAGCGCGTGCCAGTGATGCACAGGCTGTGCTTGAAGGCGTGGTGGAGCTGGCACGAAGACACCGTGTAAAAACGCCTGGTCCTGTGCAATCCGAAGTTGTGAGGGTATGGCGGCTTCTGAACCATGTGCCACTGCGTGATCGCATCCATGAGCGATCTCTGGGATTTCAGTGCTTAGACGCACGTGCACTCTGGCAATTGGGAGATTTGCAAATGGCGTGCCACAACACACCCGCTGCCATGAAGGCATGGCGTGAGGCACTCGAGGTAGCAGAGCAAGAATCAGACGAACGAGAGTGCACACTGTGTGTGGTAGCCGTGAACAATCGGCTGGGCAGGCTGAATGAGGTGCGTGTCCCCGCCTTCTCTCATCCATCTCTCACTCGTCTCTCACCCGTCTCTCACTCGCCCTCTACTCTTCCACCATGCAGGAAAACGGCGACTTGGATCAGGCGCAGAAACACTACCAGCGAGCAGCATATGCTGCTTTGGATGTGCGATGGCAACACGAAATGAACATCGCTGTCAAGCATGACCAGCGCATACAGCTCAAAAAACAAGTTGTCGAAAAACCAGTGTGACAATGAACAATTGTTGGTCTGCGCACCGACGTGTACAAGCGGCGGCAGGATGCTACGACTGCGGGAGCGGTCCAAGTGCACGCATCTTGAACAGCGCCTCGCTCACCTACGCACCCGTCACATCCCACGAAAACAACCGGTCGCACCGTTTCTATATGCGCTTGTATGCCGTCAACGCGTTGCTGGCTAAGCACCAGTTTCCTATCCATGCAGTTGCGTCACGCGCCACTCCTATTGCTGTCTCTTCACGCACCTTTTCAGCAGCAGGAGCCGCTTCTGGACGTAGCAGGAAGCCTCTTCAAGACGCAGTTCCAGATGGAAGCCATGGCCGACACTTACAAAAATGTGTCGTACATCCGGCCTACCCTTCCCTTCTTCTTAGCTCCGCCCGTGCTGCGAACAGACACAGGGCTTACGCATGTGCTTTCGCACGGACACCGCAGCCCACATCCACCCACGCGTCCAGTGTGTGTGTAGTGGGAGCGCGTGCTTGCAGCGTCTCCACCAGCTGCGCCAGTTGCTCGCTGTCATAGCGTGAGCGTCGATCACCCACACACACACGGGGAGAGAGAATAGCGCTACAATGCGTGCATGTCATTGCAGACCGACTGATGCAGGTTGGCGGCAAAGCGTAGGTCTTGCTCCAGCTGCTCATGCAGAAACGTGTCGTACACCTGCAGTGCCATGGTGCGACGTAGCGTCAGGCGCAAGCACACAAAAGGCTGGCCACCGCAGCAGCCGCCTCCACATTCAGCCTGCATAGACCAGGCAAAACACTCCGCCGCCACCAGCCAGCTGGCAACGCAGCACAGCGGTAGACAAGTAGACAGACAGACGAATAGACAGACGAAGCGTCTCTGTGTGCATGAATAGCATTTCGTGTCGGTGGTCGATGGTGGATGTGGTATCGGCGAAGACACGGCACACCACCACGCAGCAGACAATAGATGCGGCATTGAACAGGCGACACTTCACTTCATCTTTGTTCCGATGCACCACTTCCACCTTGACCTTCGGTGGGCCAGCCGTCGTCCGGTGTGGCGCCTTGCCGTGTGCCGCTTCTTTTCCTCACGTGCTGAGTAGGGTGTTGCATGGACTTTCGCGAACTCTCGCGTCGACAACTTCAGTAAGACGCCACGCCTCTGTGCGCGCACTCTTTCTCGTTCGAATGACACGTCGTGCCAGTGATAGCCCCAAACTTCGCCATGCGCTCGCGGGTGCCGGTGCCGGTTGTGTCACTGCCGTCATAACTTGTCCGCTGGATGTTGTCAAGACCCGTATGCAGAACCAGGTCAGACGCCACCCCGAACCGCCCCACTACCGCGGCACTCTTGGTACTGGCATTGCTCGGTGTTTGGTTGAGAGCCGCATGAGCTCCAGATAGTTTGCGGCGGATATGGTGTGAAGAGGGCTTGCGCGGTCTGTATCGTGGCCTTGGACCCACCATCTACGGCTACCTGCCCACCTGGGCCATCTACTTCACTGTCTACGACTACGCGAAACGAAGTGCCGCCCAAATGACTGGTATGGTCGGCCTCTCCCCTGCCGCGTCGCACACCCACCCACCCGTCGATGCATGCTAGGTCGACGGGAAACAGAGTGGCGTGTCCATATCCTGGCGGCAATGGCAGGAGGCGCTTGCTGCAGTGTGGCCACAAACCCTTTCTGGGTGATCAAAACACGCTTCATGGTACTGTCGGGAATGGAGGGAAGGCGTGCAAAAGACTAGACATGAGGCACCGATGACTAGACCCAAAACACTACCACCTCCTACCAGTACCGCAACACATGGCACGCCATACACACCATCTGGCGAAGCGAAGGTGCGCTCGGATTCTATCGTGGTCTAGTCCCCAGTCTGCTTGGCGTCAGTCATGTGGTGGTCCAGTTTCCACTCTACGAGAAGCTGAAGCGACTGTTCCGTAAGTGGGGCCCATCTGCCGTCGTCGCCGTCGCCATCACTAGCACTGTCTCCCGTTCGCTGACACCTACGTCCGATCACACATGCACAGGACATCCCGACCAGGAAGCACCTGGGAAGCTAGGCATTCTGGCAGCCTCTGCCCTTTCCAAAATGGTGGCGAGCGTGGCCACCTATCCCCACGAGGTCATTCGCACGCGACTCCAAAACTGCACCGATGGCAACCTGCAGGGCATCGTGAGAACCGCAAGGCAGATCTACTGGGTGGAAGGGTGGCAAGCGTTCTACCAAGGTTTGGCTACAAATCTGCTGCGCACAGTACCCGCCAGTGCTATGACACTTCTCACCTACGAACTGCTGGTGCGATGGCTGGATCGGCAAGCAGGAGTAACGGACTAATGTATTGACAGTAAAGCCTGTACAAATGAAATCCTTTTTCACACCAAGGTTGACGGGCGGATGGTCTGCAGTGAATGCCGGTGCGTCTCACACTCGACGATACCTCCATGTTCAACACGGCTGCTCTTCTCTCTGCCATCGCTTTGTTGTCTCGTCCCCTCCCCTCCCCTCATCCATCCCTGTCTATTATTATCATCATCACCATCGCTGGGACAGGAGGGTGCGCACGCGACATCATCGGCGCGCTAGCAATTTTCATTCAGGATGCATATTGCGGCACCGTACACCTTCCCCGTTGAATCAGACAAGGCTTAAAAATAGGCGCGGGGTGTAATGGCCAATCGTGGCGGCGGCGTGGTGTGAGTGGCGCTGCCTGGCCATTCACCTTCCCTTCGCCATTGCGCCACCAACTCGTGTAAATTCCACGCTGCCAATCGCTTTTGGTTCATTTGGCGCTGTGGCTGCTGCGTCTCCGCCCTATTAAGAGGGCCCGGTGTGCACTGCACTCCGCCTTCCTCAGCGCCTTCCCGTCATTCTCTTCCTCAGCGCGTCGTCCATGCTTGCCACACCTTCCTCCTGTGCCAGTGCTGCCTCTCCCGCGGCCGAGCCAACACTGGTGGGACGTGTCCTTCATCTTCCCTCGGAAGCGCGACTGCACCTCTCCTCTGTGCTGGGCCATGGTGCGTATGGCACCGTGTATCAGGGCGTGCTGACGCCTGGTGCTGCCGATCGATCCCCTCCCCGCACCGTGGCCGTGAAACATCTACGCGACCACCATCTCTCGTCACAACAACGCGCATTGCAACGCGCTGAGGCGCGATTGCATCTTCGTTGTCACGCGCACCCGAACGTGCTGTCCGTGTGGGATGTGGTCGAGTCTGCGGACGGCTGTGGCTGGTTTCTGGTGTTGGAATACTGCGACCAGCAAGACCTTTTCGACTGGATCACCAGCGGAGATTGGAAATTGTGCAGCGATCCTGTCGCTGTGGCGCGTCAATTGTTTTCCGACGTGTGCGATGCAATGGCGCATTGCCATCAAATGGGCGTGTATCACCGCGATCTGAAGCCCGAAAATGGTAGGTTCATCCTGTCCTGCTCCTGTGCTCATTCCCCGTCCCTTCCTTAGTACTATTGACTAAATGCAAAACCACCAATCAACTGCAAGTACGTTTGGCTGACTTCGGCCTGGCTACCGATCAACGCGCTGCTCGTGCCGACCGTGGATGTGGTTCGGATTTCTACATGTCGCCTGAGTGTCGCGAGCACTTCTCTCCTGCTTCTGCGTCTGAGTCGCTATTGCTGCCTCGCCACGCGTATGATCCTCCTGCTGCAGACGCGTGGGCACTCGGCATCCTACTCTGCAACCTAGCCTGTGGGCGGAATCCTTGGGCACGCGCATCCACTCTTGATCCCAGCTTTGCCTATTACTGCAAACACCCTGACCGTTTGCACGACTTGGTGCCCGTGTCACGAGAGATGGCTCGTGTACTAGAGTATGCGCTCGCGCTGGATCCTCGGCGTCGTCCCACTGTCAAACAACTGAAACGGCTTGCGCTGGGCTGCGTGAACTTCCGACGGCTTAAAACGGCGAGCGCCGTAGCAGCCGTGGCTGCAAGCGCGAACGATCGCTCCCCTGTTTCCAAGCTGCGTCTGTCGATGTCAGTATACACTGCGGTTGCTCCTTTTCCTGTCGCTGCCACGCTCGTTCCAGAAGACGAGGATGCGTCTGCGGTTCCTGACACTGTGCTCAGCAGCGATGAAGAGGAGCCGTGTGCACCCACGAGAACACCAACATTCCCGGTGGCTCCCGCAGTGTATCCGTCAGCACCCCATACCCTCGCGCACGACCACTCTGATGGTGCTTGTGCGAAGAGGATGAGTTTTGAAACGACAAAACGACCTCCCAATACGCGAAGACTCTCCAGCCCGATCGGTCGACTACGTCGGCTACTCGAACTGGTGATGACTTGACCATGCGTGCTCAAAAGTGCCTTTCTTCCTCTCCCCACGCAGTGATCAACGTTGTTCATTGAAAACCTGTCGCGGACACGGCCGCACGAGGCCAATTGTATATATGTGTGTATTCCGCATGTATATCCGCACCCCAGGAAGCACTCTCTCCGCGGCGATGTCGGGACATCGATGAGGTGCGTCCATGCTGCGCTACCTACCCATGCCTTCCGACCACCAAACACAAAAACCTGACGAAGTGCAATGTGTATTCCTTCTGCCGTCTGCAAAGCGGATGATATGCACTTGCAGACTGTTTCCTTCTCTGGATAATGGTGCGCTTTTGCGAGCAGCTTTCTGTTCCCTTGCGACCACGACCTTTTTAGATTTTGTATCTTCTCATTGTGATGCGCAAGACAACGGCACGCCACAGTCAGTGTACGTCTTGCGTTGTAAAAATGTAACTGTGTCTTCTTCCCACTTCCACCTGCTCCTCTCTCTTCCTCTTCCTCTTTCCCTTCCTCTTTCCCTTTGTTCTCGTGCACACGCTTACATGCACACAAAAGAAAAAGAACACATATCATGACACAATCAGTTCATTTACGGGCCAATCTTCGTAGCTTCCGTCTGGCAGAAACCTTCGGATGATTAATGGTATTTTTTTCATCGCCAACTCTTTGGCAGCGATCACCAACGGATCGTCTTCACCCTCCAGCGGGACCAGCACCGGCGCATTCATACTGCCCATCCAGTCAACACACGCGTCAACACACACCTGTGGATACCTGATTTGCAGAGCACGCGTTCCCAATACGCGGGCCTTTTCATATTTGGTCATGTAGGGGGTGGTGGTGCGTTCTGTCCGCTCCACCGACTGCGGCTGCTGCTGCTGCTGTCGTTGTTGTGCGGCACCCGTGACGGCGGCGATCAAGCTCTGAGTAGCGGTGACATCGGCACCGGTGGGACCAGTGCTGAGCACCTGGACGCCGTTTTCTATGGGCCCATCCACGTCCATGGGTGTGGGTTCGTAGACATCGGCATAGTCACTAGCATTCGCGTATACATGCTGTGTCAGTTTTGGAAACAGCAGAGAGGCGGCGTGGCGATGATGCGCACCCAGCGTGGCCATACTCTTCGTTCGACATACTGGCCCGCTTGTTGTTGGCAAGCAGAGAGAGACGTGGTTTGCGCCGGATGGCTGCCACTTCCGCACCGCAGACGGCTTGTATGCTTTCTTGTCCGCTCGCAACAAACCCATTGGACTGTAACACTGCCCCGTTTGTATCGTACGCTAAAACACAAGCGGACATACGTATTTATTTACACCCTGCTTGGTCGGGCAGGAGAGAGTAGGACGGTGCTCGTGGCAAGAATGTATGCTGCAATCGGCGAGGCATCTTCTTCAGTCTGTGCACGGGTCAATGAGAGCGACGTGGCAAGTGCACTTGATGCGGTCGTGTAGCACACTACCTGAATGTTTCAAACCCAGCACTGATCACAGCCGTTTCCGTGGGTGGTGTGCTGATGACAGAGCCAGCGTGTGCCTGCTGTGCGTGTCGCCTCTCCGCCTCCCAAGCACGTTTTCGGTGGCTACGTCCTCCTAACGCTGCGTTGCTCCGCTACACAAATACCGTTGGTGTGCGGCCACAACCCTCACGCACGCACGCACGCACGCACGCACCTTTATCTTTTCGCATTGTACCACTTCAAAGCTGACGCCGTGGTGTTCCACGTCCCACTCACGACTGCGAATAAAGTTGTTCACCGTGCCGTGATACCTTTGCAGAGAGGGTAGCACGCGCAGCACAATACGCAGATCGTGGTCAGGCCATCCCGCGGGTGGTGGTGCGCGACACTCACGCGCCAACGCAGTGCCTGCCGTCGACAACAGCACGGGACGATCGCACGGGTGCATGTGGAGTGGCGCGTACACGCCTGCGTGGATTGCCGCTACAGTGTGTGTGTGCGTGTATGTGTGATGCTAGGTGACTACTGGTGTGGCAGCACCTACCTGCAACTGCATCGGAATCGTCGGTGTAGATGCCAGTGCCCCACAAGCGCCGCGACGCCACCGCTGGATTGTCGTATCCGAGGAAGTGGCATGGCACGAGCACTGTGAGGAGCGAGAACAGGCGGTACTCGCACAGGGCGGGCAGCAGTGTGTCGGGATGATAGACGTGCTGGCCTGCGCAGATAAGGAACACGCAGGTGTGCACACGCAGTGGCCATACCCACGTAGAGGGGCGGCAGAGAGGGAGGAGGAACGAGAGCGGGATGGTTGTTGACAATCAGTTTTCCTGAAATATGGACGCGTGAGGGAGCTGGCTCGGTGGTGTAGGGCGGGGCGACGGCTGACATGTGTGTGACGCGGTGGGCAATGTGTCGCTCTGCCGTGTGTGTGTGCGTGCGTGAGAGAGAGATGGCTGTTCGAGGTGGCTGTTCAAAGTGATGTAGTGCAACACCCAATGTTGTATTCACACAAGCAAGCAGTACACCACCACGGCGTATCGCTACTACTTCACTGTGTCTGGGAATGGCGCGCTTCCTCGCTCAGATGCTCTCTCATGGACTCTAAACGGTGGTACTGCTGCTGGACCATTCTTTCAAAACGCCATAGCCACTGTGCTGAGCCTGCGTGTGTCACGTCTGCCAAGAAGGCACTCACCACCAAGAATGGCTCGAAAAGAGAAGCACCGCTAGAAACAAGGACCAGCACCGGATCAGACAGCATCAGATCCGCAAAAGCTATAAGATCATCTCCGACCGCTGAAGTGTCCTCAGCTGCTCGTGCTATCCGTTTGATGACGTCGGTATAGGCCAAAAAAACTTCCCTCAAGCGTTTGTTGGTGAGTGTGACGCGCCGAGCAACGTTGATAGCAGATACAGCGTAATGCAGCATGTCCAGAAGCTTTTCAACGATGCCGCTGTATTTTGGACGGAGGAAGCGCGCGTCGTATGCATTAAGTCTTTTTACAAGCCTGATCATTCCGGTGAAATAGGTGTTGGTTTTGGAGGGGAAGCAAAGTGCATGGATGCGACGCTGGAGACGGTCGAATGCCAGTGCGTTGTGCCAACTGTGGGAGGAGGTGTGCTGCATTATGGCCTCTATTTCAGCAAGTGTAGCAGGGTAAATAGTGTCAAGAAGATGTTCGTTGGCGGGAGAGTTGGTGGTGAGATAGGCGTGCAGCAAGAGTGCCTCTTTGTGTGTTTTCTCGGAGAGACGTGGCGTGGCTTGAGGCGAGGGTTGAAGCGAGGGTTGAGCGATACTGGTGCTGGCGACGACCGCACGAGAACGGACGAGTGGCAGGGGATAACTGTGCTGGCGACGCCCACTCTCCTCGCGCAGTCTGTTGTATCGTTCGTAGAGGTCGTGGACAAACTGATCCATTGCCTGCTCAGAGTAATCCCCGAGGGTGAAAGGGTGTGGGATACGCGATTCGACTAGGAACAGCAAGGAGGGAAGTGCTGTGTGTGGCGAAGTGTATGCGGCATTGGTAGTGGTGGTGGTGGCGGTGGTGGCGGTGGTGGCAGTGGTGGTGTAGTGGGCGTTGTTGTTTGGATCATCGATGGACGAGGAAGACGGGATGTCCTTCTTCTCCACCGCAGCAGTGTGTGGCATGTGTGCTAAGGCAGCAACCGCAAGCATACCAATCGTGCGCAAATGCATGTCAGCGGAGTGGAGCAGCGCCAAGGACAACAGCCGGAAAACAGTAAGCGGAAAAGCAGCGCGGCAGATGCGCGTCAGCCCTTAATTTCGCACGTGTCGGGCAACGGAGAAGCGGTGCTCCACAGCGCAGCATCAGCCTCATGAAGCCAGAGAATAGCCCAAACGGGTTGGCAGTTACGCAGTAAACAGATGCGCAATCAACAGCCAAGCACTCGTGTGCAAGCACTCCGTTTTGCAGGTGAATAGAGGCGTGATAGCCAGACGCATGCCTACCGCGAACACGCACATCATGTCGCAAGCGATGCTGTGCGTGGCAATCGCCTCGCTTGTGTGCTGCTCAGCATGCGCAAAACCACAGCCAGCGCATGCCGCGGAGGGGCCACGCAGCATAGGCGGATGTGTGGCTGCACAGTGGCTGTCACAATAATACGCCCAACGAGCGCGGCATGAGTTCAGTCTACATCCAGGAACCGCCAACTCAGTAAGCAGCGAGGCAGCCGTGCAACAGCAAGCTCACCAAACACACACACACACGCACACACTGTAGAGGCAAGGTCCTTTTGCAGACTACCGTGGGGCCTGTGGATGTTGAGCTGTGGTCGAAGGAGGCACCGAAGGCGTGTCGCAACTTCATCCAGCTGTGTCTTGAGGGCTACTACGATAACACCATCTTCCACCGTATCATACCCGGTTTTATTATCCAGGGCGGGGACCCAACAGGCACGGGATTCGGTAGGTCGCTGCGCGCCACCAAGCGTGCTTCCAGCACGTCGGCTGTCCTGACACGCTTCGACAGGTGGAGAGTCTGTCTACGACGCGCCATTCCAGGATGAATTTCACAGCCGGCTACGGTTCAATCGGCGGGGCATGGTTGGAATGGCCAATGCAAAGCCAAACGACAACGCTTCGCAGTTCTTCATCACGCTTGACCACGCCGAAGAACTGCAGAACAAACACACCCTGTTTGGGAAGGTACCGTTTGCTGTCACACAGCGGGTTGGATAACCGTGCATCTATGCAGGTGGTGGGTGACACTATCTTCAATGTGCTAAAAATGTCAGACATGGAGCTGGACGGCAACGACCGTCCGCGCTATCCACCAAAGATTCTATCCGCCACCATCAGTGTCAATCCGTTTGACGATCTGCTGCCGAGAATCACACAACGCGAGCTGGAAGTGCGTCGAGAGCGGGAGCGACAAGATGTCGCAGCCGAAGCCCCCAAGCCCAAAAAGAAGACAAAGAAGTGCGTGTGCTCCTGTCGCTAACAGCAACAGCAACAGCAACAACAGCGTCTTTCTGACACGCGTGGCGATAGGAAGGAGACGCTGCTCAGTTTTGAAGAGGACGAGCCGTTAGAAGGGGAGAACAGCACGCGTGCCGCAAAAGGCATGAAGAGTAGCCATGACCTGTTGACGGATGATCCGCGATTGCGCAAGGAAGTGGCTGTGCAATTGGATGTGCTGGATGCGGAAAAGGTAGCGCACCCCGTCCATCGCACATCTCACAGCAAGGACGCGCTAGAGAGCGCAAAACGGAAAATCCGTGCGTTGGAACACAACGACGCAGTGCCAGGCGATGAGCAGCCACCGCAAGCTACACGACGGAAGCGTCAGCAGCCTGCAGCGGTACAGGATGCACACACGTAGGTGCACCCGCTGTTGACATGCTTGCTCTATGCGCCTAGTGCACTGGATGTGCCTGAAGAGAAGATGACAGAGGTGCAGCGGGAGATTGAGAAGGTGAAACGAGACATCCGCGCAATCAACAAGCAGGAAGAGAAAAAGGAAAGAGAGCGCAGCAAAGCCAAAACACTATCTATTCTGGGTGCAGAGCGGGACCGACTGCTGGCGACAGGGCGTATTCTTCCTGCGCGCAGGCAGAAGGGCGAGCATGCGGAACGAGAGGTGGGTGATGCATATACGTTGCGTGTCTTTGACTCACGTGTGCAATCCCAGACGATGGCCAAACTGGCCAAATTTGCGTCCATGCTCTGGGAGTACACGGACAAGACCCTGCATCTGCCGTCTGAGCCTGTAGCGAAACCGGAAGGGCTTCGATGCGCATTGCACGGGGTCATCAATTGTGAATCGTGTCACCGGGTGGAGAAGGAGCAAGAGGAGCCGTTCAACGCTGGAGACACGGAAGTGGTGGAGAAGGAGGAAATTGTTGGACCGGACTGGGTTGCCAATCGACTTGTGTTTGAGAAGGACACGAAGGGCAAAAACCTGATGGACCGCCGCGAGCACGTGGACGACTACGTGGTGTTCGACCCGCTGGTGAAGAAAGCGCAGGAGGAGCGACTCCGCATGGAGCAGTTTGAGCGCGAAGGGCGATCAGCCACTATAGCGCGCCGAAAGTAACAAGGCTGGATAGTGCAGCACATTTGCATCCAATACCAAGCCAAGTGTAGTGTTGTTTCCGGCTTTGGACTAGCGGTCTGATAGTGTCACGCCTCTTTTCGCACCCTCCGTCGTTGCTTTGTAAGTAGTGACGGAGTGTCCAGATCTTGTTCAGCGCGGACTGTTGTGTGGGATCAGTCGAGGGTGGTGTCTGTGGATCCGAGCATCGTGCCGGTGTGCAGACATGCATAGCAAGGGTCATGACCATTTCCGATGCACTTCGCATACTTGTGTCACTGATGTGCACTACGTGGAGAAAGGGAGGGAAAGAGAGAGTGTGTAAGATGTTACATGCATCCATGCATCCATTCATTCATCCATTCACTCTAGGTCGCTGACAGTTCGGCTATTTTACTTTTGATGAGCAGCCGCATTGCGGCGATCTGTGATTTCACCAGGTTTAGATGCACTTTACGCACAGACGCATTCATCGTACGCATGTCCACGAGTAGACGAAGCTGTTCATAGACAGCAGCTGCCAGATGGCTCATCTCCTCCTTTTGGAACCCTATTTCGAACACAGGCGTTTCCTCTAACAAGTGCAGTGTGCATAGTGCTTTTTTCGAGCGGTCCCGTGCGAAGTGCGCGAGGTTCTGGCTGACCAGCTTGGCTATATGCTTCAGGTAGCTGGACAGCATGGTGGCGTATGCCACCGCTCCCCACTGCTCTTCGCACGCGAGTCTATAGTCTTCGATGTGTTTAATGACGCAAGCATAGCATGCCTTTGGAAGCACGTTGGTCATCACCATATAGTTGATGCGTTTGAAGAAATGTTCTGCGTCTTTGGTGGGCGGTTTGCGCAAGTACCTGTACACGGTTGCTTTGTCTGTGACCAGCGGGTTGAACGACCACTTCTTTCTCCGACGAACACGCGCAGCAGCAAGTGTTTTTTCCATAAGATCGGCTTCCAGCTCAGGAGAGAAGTGTACGCTCCGCTGCTGCTGCTGCTGCTTCTCCCGCGGTACTCGCGCCATCGCGGCACAGGAAGGAAGGGAGAGGGGGGGAGGGGAGAGGAGGAGAAGGAGAAGCAGCGAGGAGAGAAAGAGAAGCATTGCGGCAGGGACGGCGACGGAGACGAACGGGCGCCACTGCCGGTTGTTGCGAAGAGAAATGGCTGCTGCCACACGCGTCGGGAACACGCGCGCTGAAGAACACGCAGCGTCCACTCAAAACAGCCGGCGCGCCGTCTGCAGACATGACTAAGCACATGTCAGGTCACGTGACACTGCTCTGTTTGGCAGACATTCTGCAAGCAGCGACAACGGGCAAATCGCCGCTTCGTCGTTCGTTGCTTGTTCGTTGTTTGTTCGCTGCGTGTTGTTCCTTGCTCACGGCGCTGTTTCTTTGCGGCAGACAATAGCGCACGCCTGTGGTTTCTGAGCCAGTGTGTCACGGTCTGTGCGCAGACAGATAGCGGTGAGGAACAGCCATCGCCAGTGCAAACACGTACTCGCTGTTTCCACAGAGTCGATGTGTGGCACTAGAGTGTTGCAGAGCAAACCCTCGATTCAGAAACTGCAAAAGAGCGCATGTTTCGAGCATCAAGTGCGGGTCTGACGCTTTTGTCAAACTGTGTGGTAAAGTGTCTTACACGTGCACACATGGTGTATTGCTCCAGTGTTATGTTGCAAGAGAGAAGGTGCGTACGGAGGAGCGAGACGGGATGCGTGTCGGAGGAAGCGATGAGGCCATCCACCGATTCTCCCAGCCCAAACAGCCACACACGTAGCAAATGCATTCATCCACACGCACGGAAGCAGTGCACGAAGGAGAAGACCAATGAGCTGGTAGCCTTTTTCAGCAAGCACAGCAAGATCACCCAAAACGTGTTAAACACTATCGATCCATTCCACGCAATAAACCACACACAAGTGCACCTTTTTGTTCAGCAAGTGTGTTGGTGTGATATGCGATGCTCCGCTTGTCACCGGTGACAGCCAGAAGTGGCAGTGATGAAATGGTTGCACCGTGTCATGTGCGAAGACGAGTGAGGATGTGCACACAGACGTGTGGTCGCATTGTGGAAGCGAAAGCGCCTTCCTTGCACCAGAACATGCACCACCACGACGGCCACGGCCACGGCGGCCACGGCGACATGCCCGGAATGCCCGACATGCCCGACATGGGCTGCTCCATGAAGGTGCTGTGGAACACGCTAGCCTGCGCCGCTGATGATGCAACAGATGACCTTCAACTGGGACACCACTGGTCTATGCGTCATCTTCGACTGGTGGTCCATCAACACCTTCTGGCAGCTCCTCTGGTCGTGTCTGGCCGTGTTCGTGCTAGCTGCTGCTTACGAGAAACTACGACAATACTCACGCATGCACGACAAACGGTTCATGGACGGGGAGCGACGACGACGCGAGTCACTGGACGCCTGTGACAACGAAGACCTGGCCCTGCGACAATCCCAAAGGACCACGCATCGGTAGCTTGTGTGTCGCCCGCCCCTCCTTGCTGACACTATCTTGCCAAAGACTGAACCGAGGTGTGCAGCTGATGCGGGCCAGTCTCTACGGCCTGCAAGTGGGATTCGCGTTCCTATTGATGCTGGTGTTTATGACCTACAATGCCTATCTGATGCTTGCTGTGGTGCTTGGTGCGTGCTATGGCTTCTACTGCTACGGTGGAGACACGGTGGCTGATCGCACCGCTGCCTGCCATTAGTTGTTTATACCCTTTCCTTCTTCTTCTTCTCCTTCTCCTCCTCCTTCTCTTCCTCCTCTTGCCCTTCAAACCAAGTGTTCTCCGCTATGTTGTGAGAAATACCAGAGGAATTAATGTTACACCACAGGGCTCCTCAGCTACACTTCGTTCCTGATCGAATGCCTGCTGTGTTTGCATCAGTCCGCCGACACGCAATGATCTATGCACCACATGCATCTATGCAAATGCTGCCATTAGACAAACGAACACACATCTCATCCACAGCCTTGTTCCTCGATGCCTTCAAGTGGAAGCAACAGCGACCATTACTGGCAAACCACCACCACTTGTCAATGCTGATCGCGACAATGATTCTAATAGGTATATTCCAATAGCTGCATACACACCCCTATCTCGCCACTACACTTCCATCGGCGACTGCTGCACTGGGGTGCTAAAGACCACCTCCTTTGTGGTAGGGGCGCGTGACAGACGACTGCGCAGATAAACAACCCACTTGGGCACGAGAGCATGCCCGTCCTGGCTCACCCACAGATGCCAATACTCCTTCTGCTGCTTGTCCACGCGCAGACGGCCGCAACTCGCGCGCTCTATCAGCCACACTGATCCATTCACCACCATGTAGCAGAACAGTCCAGCGATCATGCCATGGGCAATGCTGTAGGTCAGCGGCATCAGTACAATGGTGAGGAATGCCGGCAGAGCATCCCCAATGTAATTCCAGTTGACTTCCCGCACATTCTGTGCCATCATGCTGCCAACGTAAATGAGCGCTGGGCCAGTAGCCCAGGGCGGAAAGGATGCGAATATAGGCGCAAAGAAGATCGTCACCAAGAAGAGAAACGCCACCGTGATCGCGGTCAAGCCTGTGCGCCCGCCCTCAGAAATGCCCGCGCTGCTTTCTACGAACGCGGTAACGGGCGGGGTGCCGAGAAGCGCGCCTATGCTGATGGAAAATGCATCGGTGCAGAAGGCTAAGTAGGAGCCAGGGAAATCGCCATGCTTGTCCATGTATCCGCCAAACTTTGCCATCGAGAACAGAGCACCCGTTGTGTCGAGAATATCTACATAGCTATGCGGCGTCAGCTATATGTGCGTTTGGCAGCACCACTGCGCCACATACAGGAACGTGAGCAATGCTATCCAGAAATCGCCACGTCCAAACTCAAAATGGAGCACGCCCATTGTCTTTTCGATCGGGTGGAAATCGACCACTTTAGCGAAATAGGCAAATGCTTCATTGCCTGACACCGTGTTGGGAAAGTAGGTGAACGTGGTGCCACGGAACCAGCTGAGTATGCTGACGACCAAGATGGCAAGCAGTACTGCACCACGCACACGGAACGTGTGGAGCACGGCGATTAGGCAGAGCCCAGTTATTCCCAGCCAAGTGATGGGGCTCTCCATGATGTGGCCTTGGCAGGCACCCGTGGATGTCCGATACGCATCTGGACATCCTCCCAGTGTCACGAGCGTAGAAGCGTCTGCGTTGATCAGGCCAATGCCGGCCGAGGATTGCAGGCCGATGAAGCAGAGGAAAAAGCCGATGCCAACACTTGTAGCAACCTTGATCGATAGCGGGATCAGCCGAGCTAGCCACTGCCGAATACCGAATATCGAGAGAACAAGGAAGATGACACCTTCGAGAAACACGGCAGCGAGTGCGGTTTGGTAGGATATCCGCCCGCTACCATGATACCCGACAACTGTGTAGGTGAAGTAGGCGTTGGCGCCCAGCCTGGGCAGAGGTGAGTGTGCGTGTCAGCGCCGGCACTGTGTTACCCTGGCGCCAAACCGATTGGCAAGTTTGCAAGCAATCCCATCAGGAGACTCGCCAGCGCGCTGATCAACGCGGTTGCCGTAATGATATCGCGTCGAACGGTATTGATACAGTCTTCGTACATAGGATCGCCTTTGCACTGCATTGACGTGCCAGCACCACGAGCCAGTGGGGAGCACACACACGGTCCGCCAGAGTCGGCAACTACCATCGCGTTTACCGACACGATGTACGCCATGGTGACAAAGGTGGTGAACCCAGCACGCAGCTCGGTCGTAAACAGCGTGCCTTTGCGCTCACCGGAAGAGCCACTACCCGCCAGCTTGAACAGTCGGCCGATGCGAGAGCAGGCGACGCGGTCATTGACGCGACTGAGAACGGACGTCATTTTCTGCTCCTGCTGCTGAGCACGGCGTAGTGCGGTGGTGTTGTTCCTGGTGTGGCACTATTGCTCACGCTACGGCTTGCTAATGTTGTCGCCGTTATGCGCTGGTAAGCAATGCAGCTCGGTCGTAAGTGAACAAAAAAAACACAAGCGCCTCCTTGTGACGGTTAAAGTGTTTGCACATTGCAGTGCATAAGAGGCATGTGCCGACAGGAGGGATGGAAGGGATGGAAGGGATGAAAGACATCGATGATAGATTCTTTTGTGATGCCACTTCACTTCTCCTTCCCCTTACCCCTCCACTTCCCTCTTGCTCTGCAGCATGGTAGCCACTCCATCCCCTTCGAAAAGAAAGGCCACAGCAACAAGCACACCGTGTGAACAAGATTAGCGTGACCCGTTGTATTTGTAAAGACAACCACAAGATCATCCAATAATTATAGCTGCCACCACTTCCTTTCCTCTTGCTGGGTGGCAATCTGCTTGGCCATGCCTGCAAGATGCTGTGCGTGCTGAGACATGTCCTCCGTCTTGCCTGCTATTTCCGACAACTTTTCGCCTCTCTCGTCCAGCTTGTCGGTCGTTTCGCCCAGCGTCTGCTGCAAAGGCGCGGTGTCTTTTGCGGCAGCATGTGCCGGCACAAGCGGCGCTTCTTCCGCCCCCTTCTCGTCCTTCGCGTCCTGGAAACCAAGGGTCAGCGAGAGTCGCTTGAGCCCAAGTTTGATGCCGTCAATAAACGACTCCTTTGGTGGCGATGTGTCTTCGCCATTGCCAACATTGGCTAACCCTTCAGCGTCGGTCTGCGGCAGTGTGCGATCGTCAGCACTCACTTGCGCGGACGGCAATGTCTCTTCCGCCTTGCCCTCCTCCTTTTTCTCAAACATATAGTCGATCTCCTTTCCAACGGCTTCGATGGACTGGCGGAACCAGTTGATGGCGTTGGAGGTGCCTGTCTGGATGTCATGCAACACCTCTTCCACCACTGTCGGCTTCTCAGCAGACGCGTCCGCCTCTGGTGTGGATGCCTGCTGATGGACCGCGGACGCAGGCGTGTTTCTCTCTGCACTTTCCTCCGACTCGGTAATCGTTTCCAGCGCAGCGAGAGGCTCTTCCGCTTCGCTTCCCTGCGCCAGCTCGTCTGTGGCTGGCGCGTCGCTTGTTATCTGATGCAGCACCATTGCCGCGGCCATGCGATCCGCTTCCTCTTCCTCTGTCACGCCCGTGGTTGCAGACGCTGACGGCGGTGCATCTACCGCACGCTTGGTTTCCTCACGTTTGGAGATGTCCCGCTCGTCCTTCTCCAGCGACACTTCTTCCAACTCGGTATCATCCATCACTGTCATTTCCGCCATCTGCACGCGCTCTGGTTCGTCAGCGGGTGTCTCCCGCGCCTGCGTGTCATCTTCCGAGTCCTGTGGTGACAGCGTCGTCAGTGTTTCCAGTGTGGCCACCGTTGCCGCTTCCTTGTCGTCCTTGCCGGCCAGATTTGCATTGCGCGTCTTGTGTTCCTCCGCCGACGTGGGGGATGCGGAGGATGCAGACGATGCGGAAGACGTGTCCTGCTCGTCTTCCGCTACCACATCGGCGTACGACACACCTTTGACGACACCTTCGACGACGCCTTCTGTCGGGACTACGGATGTGGCCAGATGCGGTTTCTCTGCAGGGGTTTCTCGCGCCTGCGTGTTATCTCCCGCATCCTCCACCGGCACTGCTGCCGCTGCAGTTTCATGGTTGTCCTTGTTGTTTAAATATACATTGCCCGTCTTATTCTTGCTCTTCTTGTTCTTGCTCGTTTTGTTCTTGGCGGCTGGTGTGGACGCTGGTGTGGACGCTGGTATGGTCGCTGGTGTGGTCGCTGATGCAGAAGACGTGTCTGGCTCTTCTTCCGCCACCACATCGGCATACGACACGCCTTCGACAACACCTTCTGTCGGGACCACTGGTGTGACGGGGCGTGGCGCGTCTTTGCCCTCTCCCTCCACACGCTCCACCACTGCCTGAGGCGCGGCGTGGTCGTGCGGCGGGTGCACGGCGGTGTCTTCGGCTGCGTGTGTGGTTCTGTCTTCGGGTGTGTGTGTCGGTCTGTCTTCGTGCTCTGAATCCGACATGACGGGGCGGTGATCGACGCTGTGTGAGAAGATGCGACGCCGGTGTGGAGTGCATCACGTGCCGTGAACACATCGGCGGGTGTGCCTGTCGCGGTGTGCACGTGACCACCTCCTGCGGGGGCTGTCGCTGTCGCTGTCGCGAACGAATGGTAGGCGGGCGGGGGGTGTGTGGCCCAACCATCAGGGTGGGAACACATGGGGTATCACACAAATCACAGAGCATGGATGTTTGAGTGGGATGCGGAGATGGTGATATGCAATATGTCTATTGAAACACCTGCACAGCCAATGTATGCTGCGGTGGCAGCCATGGTGCAGTCTGGCCAAGGGATCAGTCGGTGTCAGCAACAGGGGCCCATATATGGGCAGCCACGTTGTGATGCTGCTCTGTATCCAAGTCGGTGGACCATTCCTCCAGCTCGCCACGACACCAGAGCAGCGCACGTCGACGGCCTTCGGCTATGTCCCGCAGCTGTTCACACCGTGCAGGACCCAGGTCACGGTAGGCCACAACACGGTCACCCTCACGCACACCAAAGTCATCAGCGTGGAGTGTGTCGATATGGCCATCCGCCCAGCCACGCGCAGCCACCGTGGCAATGGCAGAAGGCAGTCCCTGGATCATGCGCCGTGTGTCATGGGAAAGCGCGGGGTCCTGCGACGGCAGGTCGAGGAACGCTTGCACGCGTGATCTCCAGAACCACAGATCGGTGGTGGCCTGCATCGATTGTAGATGGGAGGCACACTGCGTGGTAGAACAGGCGTCCAGGAAGGTGAGGAGGGTGCGTGGATCCGAGGGCAGCATCTGGGTGCACTGGAACAGCGCGGGTTTGTGGCATGCTTCGGTGATGGGGGGTAGTTGGTCCAGCCGCTGCAGGTGATACAGCAGCATGCCTAGCGACATTGAGCGTAGACAGGCGGAGGGAACCTACCAAACGCCTCCCACTCAGGACCAAACCGTGTCACGTCAACCCGCCCCCATGTCCCCAGATGTGCCTGGATCAATGCGTGTTCCTGGCACGGGTGAGTGGAGACAGAAGAGGCTGTTCCCTACAGCAGACGACATGAAGTCACGGATATCGGTCACGTCTGTGGTATCTTTGATGGCCTGCCATGAGCTATGAATGCGGTCATCTGTATGTGGGAGGGAGTGAGAGGGGTGTGCGGGTGGTGGCGAGCACTTTGTTGACCGTGCTGGAACGCAGCTTCGATCCCCCAACGCGCCAACAACAGCTGCTGCGTCACCGCACGCAGCCCAATCTGTGCAGGTGTGCGGGGGTGTGCGGAGGTGCTGCCTTTGGTGCTGCCTTTGGTGCTGGTGTTGGCGGTGGATGGCTTTGTTGCTGCCTCTTGTGCGTAGTGGCGATGTGGGCTCGCGCGGTGGGCGGAGAAGCGCAGCAGGCGGCGTGCATGCATGGATCACGTGACAGTAGTGGTGTGGCGGTGGGTGGACACCGCGATTTGATTGTGCTTAGTGGTGGTGGTGGCGGTGGTGGTGGCGGTAGCGGTGGCTGTGTTAATGTTGCTTTTGGTGTTTGTGTGTGCGTCGGTGCCGATGCGTTCCAGCGTAGCCACTGCTGACGCGTGACCACACATGCCGCACCCTGTCGCCACCACCAAAGGCAGCAAACCCACCGCCACCGCCGCCACCACCAAAGGCAGCAAACCCCCCACCACCACCACCACCACCGCCACCGCCAAAGATACTACCACCACCACAACTAAGCAGCACACCGATCTCAACGTGTCTGCCAATGTCGGTCGCTCCTCGCTGCTGCAGAAACGCGCCACCGCACAGCCGGGCTTCAACTGCACCGTCTGCAACCTCAACTACAAGGACAGTCTGACCTACCTCGACCATCTGAACAGCAACCAGCACCAGCGACGTGCTGGAAAAAGCCATACGGTAGAACGCTCCTCGCTCGACCAGGTCCGTGCCAGACTCGCCACACTTGCCCAAACAGCAAAGGAGCCTCCCAAAGTCTACGGTATGCCTCTCCATGTCGCCCTCGCTGACCACCACCTCCCCTCCCCTCCCTCCGCAGATCTAAAAGAGCGTGTGTTGCAGGCACAGGAACAGGAACGGCAAGACAAGAAGCGGAAACGAGAACGCAAGCAGGAAGCACAGGGGAAACGACCCAGGCCTGCGTCAGAAGGTGCTGGCAGTGCGGCAGACGACAATGATGAGGAAGAGGAGGATGTAGACCCAGAGATGGCTGCAATGCTAGGGTATGTTCTTGACTCAATGCATACGCTATTTTCTCTCTCTCCTACTCATCTGTGGTCACACAGGTTCTCAGGATTTGCTACCACCAAAAAGTGAACACACTGACATGCATACAGTCGTCACACGTGTCCATCGCTTCGTATCACTACGCCGCCTCCGCCTCCACCCGCACCACACCACACCACACTTGTAAAACGATAGAGATGTGTATTTACGTACGTGTTTACAATGGAGAGCGTCGCACCCATCATCAAAAATACAGATAGGCGGAGTAATTACACAAAGACGGCACTATGTGTCATTAGAAGCTGGCCAGCCGACCGTGTTCCGACGCCAGCAAGAGTGATGGCGGTAGTCTGCGATGTAGCTTTGCCCGTATCAGTGCGCGGGAGGACAGGTGTTCCGTCATCCCTAGTACAGGCCGCATCGGCGGCTCTGTCGTGGAGAGCGAGCGTTTCTGGAAACAGTGCAAGGGCAAGGGCTCGGTAGGTGCTGCCATCATGCTCAGTGATTGCGGAGGTATCAGATGGCTGGAGCCCATGCTCGTGGAAGTGGTGGGCGAGGCCGGGGACGACCACGTTGCCGATACAGGCGTAGAGGGCAGCGACCAGTCTGCCGGCTTCAGCACAGCAGAGGCAGGACGCAGCGGCGACCATCTCTGTAAAGAAACAAGTGTATGTGCAGGTTTTGTCGGTAGAAGACTTCGTCGTCGTGTCAGCGTTGCTCTCTCAGGCGCACGATCCAGTGCGTACAATCCACCGTGCAGCACCATCACCAGGCGTTCCTGCAGCAGCCGCCACAGCACCAGTTGCACAGCCGCGCCAAAATTGTCCTTCGTGAACCCGATGAGCCGTCGACAGCGACGCAGCAGATGCGCATAGATCTGCAGTAAGGAGCGTGGCCTGCGACAGCAGTGTAAGTAATGCAGCGCCAGTGCGGTCAGCTGTTTTAACGCGACGTGATACACGTCTCGAGGTGGCATGGCTAATGGAATAGGCGGCTGGCGAGGCGGCGGGTGGCAGGAAAAGGTGGGGCTGCGCACCGGAAAAACAAAGCAGATTCTGCAGCTGGAGAGCGCAAAAAAATGATAAAAATACGGCGTCTGCAGTCGTCACCGAAAACGCACACAAGGATGTGTGTGCGATGTGGCGAGGCGAAGCGAGGCGAGTGCGTCGGATGTAGTGGCAGTATCCGATAGCAAGGTGCAAAACAGAGCGGGAAGCATTGTATGGTTAGGTGACACGGCAGGTGACACGGCAGCTAGGTGACCAGTGGAAACACTAGCGACCATACAGTGCCAGCATGTGGCCAAGTGAGAAGGGACGTGGGCGGGAAGGGACGTGGGCAGGAAAGGCCTGTGGGCTATTCAAACATTCACAGCCACACGTGTGAAGGCGAGAGAAAGGAGAATGCTTGCAACAAGGAGCAGCAGCTGTCTACACACAGAGTGTATGGAGAAAAGGGGAGCAGCAGAGCAAGTCACTGATCAACAGAAACTTGGTCGAATGTAACCAGTGTATGTGTGTCGGCACAGGTGGTCAGTGTTAATGAAGATGGTCTAGCGATGAAGGGTTCACTCAGTTGGATGCAGACACATGTCACATTTGCCCATCACGTATCCCGGCTCTATGCATCACAGATAATACTATGCTAAGCAACAGACATGCAATGACCCATCATACCGTCGACTGGTCCACCATTTTCTTTACTGCCAGCATCTGTGGGGTTTGGTGCATCAGCTGTGGATGCATGTAGAACCGTGTGCCTCTATCCCGGTCCGTCCACCATCCACCGCCCGGTGCCCACCACCGACGCAGCGGCGCAAGACGATGCACCGGCAGCTGGTGCAGTCGCAGCTTGCCCCACAGGCTACACGTAGTGATGGACAGCGATGTATCCCGTGGCAAGCAGTGGTCGTGCGGTGGCGTGTCACCACTGCCGCTCGGCGCAGGCAAGGCCTGGATGGTGACGCGTCCCACGTAGGGCGACAGCACTTTGTGGACAATTGCGGTGGATACGCCGCTGGTCAGCATGGCTATCGCCGTGTCAGCCGTCCAGTCACCGTGCAGACAAGAGACATACCAGCGGTAGCAAGCACAACACGCGCATGCACCGGCACAGCCTCCACCGGCATCCAGACCAGAAATGGAGCAGCACCCACGGTAAATGTAAAGGAAGAGACAGAAAACAGCTTCAGCCGACGGATGGAGGCCCAAAGCGGCGATTGATAAATGGTGTGCGCCATCCACGACGCAAACGCCAAAACACACGTCACACACCAGGGCGATGTGGTGGTTGCCGGTGCAGCGCCACTTCGCCACACACTGCACACGCACAGCGTACGAAGTGCTCGGCGTGGCCCCATCGGCAACCACACGCACAATCAAGGCGCAGTACTACCAGTTGTCCCTGCGCCATCATCCCGACCGCTGCCCCCACACCTCTCCCCACGCACTCGCTCGCTTCCAGGAGATTGCCGAAGCATACGCCCTCCTGTCCAACGCTGACACCCGCAAAGACTACGACCGTAAGCACGGCACCCGTGCGATGCCGTCTGTGCGGCCTGCCATCAACGCATGGCGCACAGAGCGCTGGACTGAGCACACACCACGTCGCGCCAAGCGTATGCCGCAACAGCAACCACCAGCGAGGCAACCACCGTCGAGGCAACGACCATCCACACTGGGCGTAGAGGCAATGGAGGGTACAAGGGCATCCCTCCACCGTGTGGGTCTGGTGACCGTCACACTGGCAGCAAGCATGTTGGCTGTGCTGAGCATCTCCGCCCTGCTTCTGCCCGACAAGCAGCAGCAGCAGCAGCAGCGGTTGTGACAATGGATGCAACAGGGACTGTATTC
>QZWT01000086.1:0-36202 GCA_004114315.1 Cochlonema odontosperma | reverse complement strand
CTACATGATGTGGCGCGTCTCCTCTCCGTTGCCGGCGTGAGGTTGTATTTGCGTGAAAGACGCGCATTGAGGTAGCCACTAGAAAGTGGCCGAACGAGTAGATGCCCGCGCTGGATTTCACCATGCGCACACAGCGCACAAAAACAACGGCTGGTCACGTAACAAATAGTAAGATGATTTGAGGTGAAAAGTGTGTGTTAACACTGCTCACTTGATTCAAGAAAGATGGTAAAAGAAGGGAAAGGGCAACATCGCTATGCGCATCATCCATTTTCCAACTTCCTACACGCACCACCACCGTCTTAGTATGACGGTTGCTGTGCCGGTACAGCAGCCTCGGATGGTGGCATTGTCATCATCATTTGGTCAGACTGCTGTGCTGGTGCTGGGGCCTGGGGTGCGGGCTTGTTGAAGTCCTCGGACATGGGCGCGGTGATCACCGGCTCGTCCTTGGGCTCAATCACTCGGACCATATCCGGAAGTGGATGTTTTGGTCCAGCTTTACCGGTAGGATCGGTGTCCAACATAATCTTGACCTTCAGGCCGAGCACACCTTGTCGCAGCATGACGTGGCGGACAGCGCTGTCAACAAAGTCGCGAGCAGGCTGGCCAGAGTGAATCATGAAACCGTCGACGAACTTCATCGACTTGGCACGCGCCGCACGCAGTTTGCCGCTGACCACCACCTCACAGCCCTTGGCGCCAGACTCCATAATGAAACGGACAACACCATAGCAGGCACTACGCAGTTTAGCCATACGACCACAGGACCGAACAATGCACTGCCTACCGTCTTACTGGAAGACCAGCCAGCAGCTTGTAGCGCAAGCTTTCGCACTGAGCAACAGCACTGAGACCACGCACAGCCATTTTCTCTGCGTACAGCTCAACAGTGTTCTCGGGGAAGTTGAAACGCTTCTGCACGAGAGACGTAAGCTCGCGAATGCGGCGGCCTTTCTCGCCAAGCACTTCTTGGGTTTGGGTGGCACGGATGATGATCTCGGTGCGGGCTGGGGTAACACGCACTTCACATCCACTGTAGCCTTCTTCAGCCAGCTCCCGGGTGAAGAATTCGTTTAACTCGGCGTAGAAAACACCGTCAGCGACAAACTAGCGTGGGCAATGTCAGTGCCCAGCAACGCGTACACCAGACACGCGAGAGAAAGTGGTGAAGGAGGAGTGTGCTCAGAATTCATGTTAAGTGCATGATGCCTGTGCCGTATAGACACGCGACATTAGTACAAGAGGTGTCAGTTAATAATAACGATGTCATCATAACACACGGGAGAACGAGCAGGTGGAAGAGGTGCGAGCGGCAGTGTCAACACGGTGCTGGCCAGACCCATGGGGTCGATGACCAGACGCGATGTGTATCCACATAATCGACGCGCCATGCATCCATCCGACAGACGCGCGATACGCGAAGCTTACCTTGCGCTTCTTAGAGATCTGAGCTGCCATGTTTTGAATGCCGGAGATTTGGCTGGAGTGTGAGGTTTCCCGAGGGGTGGGGGCTATTGCCAGATGCGGTCTGCTGTGGCGTATGGAAGAGGACTGCGACCGCAGCTGTTGAGGGCGTCGCGCACCAAAATGGCCTTCTCCAGCGGGTTAACGCTCACCGACCTCAACGACTTCATCTCCCCTGCTCTGGAGTGTGTCCTGCCTGCACAGGTGCAGCCGCTGCAACATGTAACAGCCACACTGTGCACCAGTGGCTTACATCGTGTTTAGGACGATGCTGTTGCTGATCCAGGCGCGTCGCCTGCTCGTTCAGCCACAATCCAGGTTGCGCAGATCTCGCTGGAAGACTGTTTGGCATGCAGGTAGTGTCTGATAGGGATGGTGAGGATGTTGAACACCACTGTGTGTGCACCGTAGTGGCTGCATCACCTCTGCAGAGACTGTGCTGGTGACAATGCAATCACACCTGGAAGTGTACAAAGTGCTGGACAGCAATGCTCTATTACACGTACGTTGGTGCGAGATGGCTCCTGTGACCACGAGTCAGGTAGACGATGATGGCTACAAAACGGTGGTTGTCTCGGTGTCGCCACAATCTGTGGCGTCTATCGCTGCGAAGCAGGATCTTTCGTTTGACAATGTAGTGCCGCATAGCTTCCATGGTCACACGCACTCACAGGTCATAGGCGGCAAGGTGGATCTCTGATTTTCTGATGTCGCAAGGCGTGCATCATGTGCTGGATATAGCGTTTGCTCGTGACATTTCACTGCTCGCTTCTTGGCAAGAATTTGACACGCGTTTGAATGACCCTGCAGGTCTATTTCCTATCATCACGTCCGCGTGTCCAGGTGGCGATCCTGCTGTCGCCATTGTCGCATCCATAACCAGACTACAGGGTGGGTGTGCTATGCAGAAAAAACCCAGAGTTTCGTGCTACCCCATATCAGCCAGGTCAAATCGCCACAACAGGTGGCCGGTACTATTGCCAAGCATTTTATCGCTTCGACACTTTTGAAAAGGCAGGCGCTCTTCTCGCCACCTTCTTCTTATCCCCCTGCCAGACCGGATCAGATCTACCATGTGACAATCATGCCGTGCTACGACAAGAAACTGGAAGCGTCTCGACAAGACTTCTACAACGATGTGTATAAAACACGAGACGTTGACTGCGTTTTAACCACAGGTTCGTAGCAGCTGTGCGTGTGAAGATGTCATGATGGTTAGGCGAGTTGGCGATGATGATGGAAGAGCGAGCAAGCGAAGCGGCCATCAGCAACACTGCGTACACACACCCTCTGCACTTGCTGGCACATCATGGCTCACTTTCTAGTGCATCCTCGCTTTTCGAGAGCATGCTTCTTGCTAAGAATGTGTATCACCGTGCTCACGGAACGTCGTCGGGTGGCTATCTCGAGTATGTTTTCCAGCAAGCAGCACTGCTTCGTTTCGGTCTATCAGGCGTGGATTCGACCATTGGTGGTGCGCATTGCACGGTAAAAACGATTCGCAACGAGGATTATCGAGAAGTTGTGCTCCAGGTATGCGAGCGAGCATCTACAGACAACGGAGCTGTCCACTGACTACCACGCAGATCGACGGTCAGGACCAACTGCGGTTTGCCGCTGTCTATGGCTTCCGCAATCTGCAGAATCTGATGCGGAAGATGAAGAGCAAAAAGTGCGTTTATCATTATGTGGAAGTGATGGCCTGTCCTTCGGGCTGCATCAATGGCGGCGGTCAACTGCGAACGACGGAAACAGTTGCCGCAAAAGACTGGATCTCCCACGTCGACGCAATCTACAAATCAGTACACACACGTGCACCTCACGAGAACAGACAAGCAACAGCGTTTGTGGATGCGTGGCTTGGTGGTTTGTCGTCCGAGCAAGCACGCTCCCTGGTGTACACAACCTATCGTGCGATGGTACCGAAATCGACAGGCACACTATTGACATCTTGGTAACTGTACTTCAACCGACCGTAAGCCTATGTATAAACACTGCATTTTTGTATTTCGTTTGCTACTCCACGTTCATAGTTGTCTGCGCGTCTTCTCCATCCCCGCCAAGGAATTCAAGCAGCAGCGCGTTAAACTCATCCTTCACTTGGCATGCCACCACATGTCCGCATTTGTGGAATACTTTCAGATCCGCTCCAAGCTGCTCGGCCAAATATTCCGAATTTGCTGGTCGTACCATGTTGTCGTCGTCGCCGGTCACTATTAGTATGTGTGGAACTTTGGCCTTGATGCGAGCAAGCCGTGCCGCTTCAAGATGGTGCCTCGCGGACGCCGATAACTGCCCGCGGCCTCCTATGCTTGTTTGTTCTGGCACGCGGAGTAGCCGTGACTTTAGCGTGGTGATCACGAAATCACGGTTTGTAATGAATCCGGAATACAATGGGCCTTCTTCTGCCAGCCATGCCTATTCGTTTAAGCGAGCCTATTTTAGCACCGGTCTACCTGTGGAAAGAGCGTTTCCATCAGGCTGTTGATTTTTTCATCTTCATCAGAAGTCCAGAATCCTTTCAAAATGCTCATGAGACCGATCCACTTCCATGTGCGGTGGTGAGTAGATGCTAGCAACCGCATTGTACCCACCAGTGGCGCAGTAAGGCCAGCATGCGTGCTAAGTAGGCAAAGGCTTTTCACCACATGCTCAGGCGCATGAAAAGCAAGCTCTTGTGCGATCATACCGCCCAGGCTAGCGCCGACCACGTTCACATCACGCTCCCATCGCAGATGCTTCAGCAGGTCCAATACATCTTTGGCCATCTCCGACGTTCTACAGCATACACATTGATTTTGAGACAGCAAAGGTTCTGTACGTGTAGAGCTCATCAGGCGAGTCTGTGTACAGATGTGCATGTGTGTGTGTGTGCAGATGTGTGTGAGCTTACGACGCATCGTGCAGCGACATACCCGAGCGTCCCACACCACGATTGTCAAACACACACACAGAGAACCTCGAGTAGTGTGTCAAGAACGGAATCTGAGCGCGGTGGTCAGCTCTGCGCAGCGGAACGTGATGCCACCTGCAGGTCCCATGCTTCTGCGCTTGAGTTCAAGCCTTCGCAGAGGGTCAATAGTAGGATGCAATACAGCGCTTAGTACTGGATATAAAAAGCACTTTCTCTGGTCCGCTGCCATGGACTTCGTAATACAATTTGAATGCTCTGCAAGAGCGGCCTTCACCGACAAGCGCTGTTGTTGGCTCCGACGATGTTTCACTGGTCATTGCGCCAAAACGAGGGCCAAACTGTGGGGAGGTTGCGTTGACTGCAGCGTGACGGTTCCCTTTGCATCGCACGGGGTAAGCAGGCAAAACGATGACAACGGCTACGCAGCAGCGGGAAATGCTCAAACACTTGGAGGACTATGTGGACAGTACTGCGCGCGCGCGCTCTCTCTCTCTCCGATCATCGCCTTACCCATGTCCTAGTTGTCGAGGCTCTTCCAGTCGAGCTGCAGCGAAACTACTCGCTCATCCGGGAAACTGACAACAAAGTACAAGGTAGGCGGTAGGCGGTAGGCGGTAGGCGGTACCGGTAATCGATGTCCGCTCACTCATATGTCTAGAAATCGAACAGGAGGTGAAGTGTATTGTGGCCGAGTTCTCCTCTACAGTGCAGCAGCTCTCGGCCCAAGAGCGGCATGCGAAGTATAGGAATCTCATCACCTCTATGGACGAAATGTGCAAGTACAACGAAGAGAAGATTTTATTGAGTCAGCAGATATATGACACGGTAAGTGGTGTGCCGCTAAGACAGCCGCTTATCATGCTAGATCGATCGACACTGCCGCCGTTTAGACGACGACCTGAACAGATTCGACACCGAGCAGCTGGTCGGGCCTAGTCTGACTGGGACAAACACCATAGGCAACACTGCCAAAAGGAACAAACGCGTCGAGTCAGCGAAACAGGCTGCATCCTCGCGGTTTCGTCCTGTGCCAGGTAACTATCGCTACAGCTGCAGTGAGAGTGTGTGCTTCATTGACCATACAGTAGAAGTGGCAAAACGTGAGAGAGGCGTGTGTGAGGCGGGGAGCGGGAGAGTGTATGGATGCTCATTTGCATGCTATCGTCAGGTGTGCGGCAAACAAACGGTACTCGAAGTGGCACTACGCCACGCAAGAGCAATGGTCGTGGAGGACAGCGACGGAACGACGCGATTGCTGCTAGTCGAGAGCGTGCGCAAAAGCTGTACGTGGCACATGCTGCTGCTCACTTGTGCCTATTTGGTATTGGTGTAGATCCCTTGGCAATGATATGCCTATCGATCCCAACGAGCCGACTTACTGCTACTGCAAAGAAGTTTCTTACGGAGAAATGGTCGCGTGCGATAACAAGGACGTAGGTGCGCCGAACCGCTCGCATCTCACGGCTCGACCAGTGTGTGATCGAATGGTTCCATTATCCCTGTGTCGGCCTGTCCACGAAACCCAAAGGCAATTGGTTCTGTGACGACTGCAAAAAGGCGATGGCGTCACGATAGCACGCGGTGTGCGCCACCGAACAGTGCTTAACGACTTGTATTTCGCCACATAGCCTCACGCAGCCTCGGCTGCTACTGTAAGCGTGAGTGTGTTTGTGTGTGTGCGTGCGCGTATACGTGTGTGCGTGCGTGTAGGTATGCGTGCGCGCTGAATCACACCTATAAACTGCCGCTTTATTATTTCCGACTGATTTTACGCATCCATCCATCATCGTGTGGTAGCATCCATCCACGCCGGATCCCGCACTATCTTCATACAATGAATACCGGGTCGACAGACGAAGCGCTATACCCAGTTGCAGTGCTGATTGACGAACTACGGCATGAGGACGTGGCTCTGCGTGTGAACGCAATTCGGCGTCTCTCCACCATCGCCATCGCTCTCGGATCAGAGCGCACACGAAACGAACTGATTCCCTTTCTGGAAGGCAGGTGAACTCAAACATGCTGTGTGTGGCATACGTGGCCGTTGGATGGGTGCGGGGGTGAGGGGTGCGCTCGCTCGGTCATTCTCCGTGAATTGTCAAGATTCTCACGCTCGCGCTACCAGATTCAGTGGACGATGAGGATGAAGTGCTCGTGGCACTGGCCGATGAGCTCGGTGACTTTACCGAATACGTGGGCGGATCTGCATATGCACACGTATGCCTGTCGCCATTGGAGGCACTTTCCACGCAGGAGGAGACGGTGGTACGCGACAAGGTAACCCTATCCGTGCCCCTTTCCCCCTTCCTATCCCTTGTTCCTCAACACCGTGCTGCATTCTCTTAGGCTGTACAATCGCTTAACAAGGTCTGCGGCAATATGTCGCCAGAGCAAATCGAGACGCATTTCATGCCAGTTCTACGCCGACTGACCGAGGGCGAGTGGTTTACCAGCCGCACGAGCGCGTGTGGCCTCTATGCCAAAGCATACGAGCGGTCTGTGGGTGGAACGAAGGAGGAACTCCGTCGGTACACTACCGCGCGCGCGTGTGCTACAACTGATCCTTGTGCACAGCCATTATACCAAACTGTCCAAGGATGACACACCTATGGTGCGTCGTGCAGCAGCAAGCAGTTTGGCGGTACTCGTAGTGCCAGTGACAATCACCACTTACTTCTCAGGGACTGGCAGTGCATGTGGAGAAAGAGCTGATTGTATCGGATGTCGTACCTATTTTTGTTCATTTGGCACAGGACAATCAGGTTGGTTGTTGTCTGTCTTTTGCGCCAGTCTGTCTGTCTGTTGTAACACACGCTACTAGGACTCTGTGCGCCTGCTCACTGTGGAAGCAATGGTGGCTATTTGCGAGCGATTGTCACATGGTGACACACAGCAGCATGTTCTCCCATCGCTCCGTGCGCTCTGCACCGATAGTTCATGGCGTGTGCGTTACAACGTGGCCGAGTACTTTGTCAAACTTGCTGCCGCGGTTGGCACCGAGGTTATCCAATCGGATCTCATCCCAACCTACTCCAATCTGCTGCGAGACAACGAGGGGGAAGTCAGAGTGGCCGCGTGCAAGCAGATTCCTGGCTTTGGTCAGCTGGTCGGCAAAGAGGTGGTGCTTGAGCGAATTATGCCTCATTTGAAGGACCTTGTAAACGACACTATCCAGCACGTGCGTGCTGCACTGGCATCGCAAATTAGCGGGTTAGCACCTATTCTTGGGAAAGACGAGTAGGCTGTCCACATTGTGATCATGCGCGCTAACGCATACACGCGCGTCCAAACAGCACCATCGATCACCTACTCCCTCTTTTTCTCCGTCTACTGAAGGACGAATTCCCCGAAGTCCGTCTGAACATCATCTCCAGAATGGATCAGGTTAACGAAGTGATTGGCGTGGACCTGCTGTCACAGTCGCTGCTCCCTGCCATTGTGGAGCTGTCTGAGGACAAACAGTGGCGCGTTCGACTGGCTATTATCGAGTACATCCCGCTGCTATCCAGTCAGCTGGGCGTTGATTTTTTCGATGAGAAGCTTGGTGACCTGTGTATGTCTTGGCTCGTCGACCCGGTGTTCAGCATTCGGGATGCTGCCACAAAGAACCTGCGTAAGCTGACAGAGAGATTTGGTGTGGAATGGGCCTCGCAGTCGATTCTGCCGAAAGTCATCTCCATGGGACAGGATCCAAACTATCTACATCGCATGACTATGATATTTGCACTCACAGTACGTCGCACTGTGCGTCACAGCATGGTCCACTGACGCGATGTGGTAGACAGTGGCGCCCGTAGTAACTCCGGAGATCATCAAGTCACAGCTCCTGCCTGTGATGGCGGCAATGTCGGATGACCCTGTTCCTAATATTCGCTTTAATGTTGCCAAAAGCTTTGAGGCGCTAGCTCCGATGCTGCAACAGAGCACAGAGGCTCATCAACTGCTTGCGGACAGTATCCGAGTTGTTCTTGAAAAGCTGCAACAGGACCAGGACTCCGATGTGCAATTCTTCGCGCAACGCGCACTTCTTTCAGGTGAGCCGTGGAGTGGCCGTGTACAGCCCTGTTGACCAAGGTAGTGGCGTAGGGATTTTCCGCATAACAGATAGTAATTGGAAGAAACAAGTGTACATGAACGCTAGGTGGCTCCTGAAAATATACATACGCACTGGGATGCGTGGAGGGATTCCACCTTTAGGAAACAAAATTAGTAAATATCCTACTTCTACATCCCTTGACTGCCGCTACACGACTCGGTATTCCAGTCTGTCTGTGCTGTGGCGTGCGCGGAGAACAGAGAAGAGGTGGAACATGTAGAGCGAATGGCAATGGAGGTGAGGTTCCACTTGCATAGCCGCGTCGCACATGGCTGCTCATTTGCTGACTGTGGATCGCCCGGAATGGCGCAACCTGACTGCCGCTAAATTGCTCCCACACGCTTGCCAACCCCGTCGCTTCCATCCACGTCCCTCTTCGTCCGCATGTCTTCCGCTACGCTTGCCCCTCCGCCTGTTCGTCGCAAGCGCAACATGAAGAGCCTTCAGTTGTCCACGTCCCCTGTCATACAAGCGAGTGCTTCGCATCTTCTCCCCGACCAGCCCTCTCCGCTTCTGATCGGGCTGGAGTTTCTGTTGGATCTGCACGCAGAGGACCTGCAGTTCGTCGCAGAGCTTGGTTCCGGCTCGTCTGGCTGTGTCGATCGCGTCTTGCACCTTCCCACCTCCACCATCATGGCCAAAAAGACCATTCCTGTGGATTCCCAGGTCCATGTCAAGAAACAGATCCTACGTGAGCTCCGCATTCTCCACGACTGCAATTCTCCCTACATCATCTCCTTCTATGGTGCGTTTGTCAACGGAAACGATATCTGTATGTGCATGGAGTACATGGAGCACGAGTACGCTCCTCCCCAGCCACCCCGTCCTCCGTGCCTCACGCCTTTCACACAGATCGCTCGATAAAATATACAAGCATTACGGTCCTGTTCCCACAGATGTCCTTGGCAGAATCACTGTGAATGTAGGTGTGTGCTGCAGGTGGTTGGCCTTGCCTCTCTTCTCTTCCCTCCCCCTTCCCTTTCCCACCCTCCTCCTTCTCTTCTCACCACTTGCAGATCCTGCTTGGTCTTGTCTACCTGTATAATACCCACCGAATCATTCATCGTGGTGGGTGACTATTTCTGCTCCTCCTTGCCCATCCATACTTACGCCACCTTTCTCCCTCTCCCTAGATGTCAAGCCTAGCAATATTCTTCTGAACGCTACCGGCCAAATCAAGCTATGTGATTTCGGTGTAAGTGGTGTGCTCATCAACAGCATCACCAACACCTTTGTCGGCACAAATGCTTACATGTCGGTGCGTCCACTGCCCTCCCCCCTCCACGCTCCTCCATGCCAACCCTCCCTCCTCCTCTAGCCAGAACGCATCCAGGGCGGCGACTACACCGTGAAATCCGACGTCTGGTCCTTAGGCATCACCCTTCTAGAACTCGCGTACACACGCTTTCCCTTCTCTAAGCCAGAGGACCAGGATGTCGGCATTCTTGATCTACTACAAAGCATTGTCAACGAACCCTCTCCACAACTGTCGTCTTGGGAAACCACCAGTGCAACTGGCATCACCACCACCATCACCTATCCAGAGGATATGGTTGCATTTGTGGATAAATGTCTGCAGAAACATCCGCAGCACCGCCCCACACCTGCAGAACTGTTGGTAAGCCGCATTTGTACCCCAATGCAGCACCAACTGACGCTTGACGGGTGGGGGCAAGCAGAAGGACAAGTACGTGCAGCGGTGTGAGCACGCCAAGCTGGACTTAAAAGCATGGGTTAACACGCTGCACAAACCCTAATCTATTTTCCCTCTTCCTTCTCCTCCTCCCCCTCCAAAACGCTTGATCGTCTGTGTCATGATGTAGGAAAGTGTTGTCGAATGTGCTTTAGTAAACTATCGAAGTTATCCCTTGTGTGCCCGTGTGACCAACGCCATTCCAGCTCTGTTTGCATTGTCGTCGCTGCATGGATCGCGCATTCCACACCAAGAGCAGGCGCGTCGCCAGATGCTGTTGGCAATTCCGGTGGCCCTTCTCGTTGCTGTGCACGACGGGCTCGCCGCGTCCATGTCACTTTTTCTGCTGTTCCACGATACACCGAGCCTTCCCATGACCCGACAAATGAGAGTTCGGTCAACGCATCAGTGATTCGCTGCTGCACAACGTTGCCGTCACACTGCAATGTCCATCGCACAGTACTTGTGGGTGTCAGCTCTTTCAGTTTCCGTGAGGCGGGCTCAACCAGCTAGTTCCGTCCCATTATAGGTGGCGCGGGTGAGTCTGTATACGTGGGCAAAAAGACCTACCGCGCGGTAGCTTCCGAAAGACCACGCAACTGCCCAGCGACGTGTTCGTCCTTGACAAAACTCGGTGGTAGTAAAATTATGGATCTAGCACTCGAATTGGCTCTGTGTCCCTGCCCACGCCTGCAACACGCGCACAGACAAACGTTGCTACTTACTCCACACTGTTTCAGTGCTGAGACAATATGCACCAGCGTTGTCTGCTTGCCCAGCATACTCGTATACCATCTGTTCCTCCCACTGTAGTTAGACCTTTGCCCAGTATAGCGTATAGCAAACACAACCGAACACGCGATCCCAACACGATGCTCTCCTCGATCATCCGCATCACGAAGCATAGTTCGCCGCCTTTTGTGACCATTTCGTGATTTGATCCTGTGCACACCTGTGAGCGCGCCAACGACGGGTCGGTCAGCCAGTCGGTCGATGCTTTAGTCGTCACACGGACGGTGGAGTACCGCAGCAGGAGCGCCTTGTTTCCTCAATAGCTCCATGCTGACGTCTTCCTCCTCTGCGTAGAATGGCGGATTGCACATGCAGAACTCCAAGCTAAGCAAAGGCAGGTGTCAGTGGTGTGCGATGCCGCGAGCACAGCCCTACCTTTCCTTGCATTGGCTGAGATACTGCAGTGGCAGTGTTGTTGCTCCATCCACGCGAAGCAATTGAATCCGCGAGGATAAACCGTTAGTGCTTATGTGCTGTTTTGCAATCTCCAATGATCGCATATCCATTTCTTCACCAGAATGAGTCATGAGAGCGACAGCCTTATCGCACGGTCCACCCACCTGTAGCAAGGAAGCGCCAGGAAGCATTCTTACGACATCCAAGCAGTGGATAGATGCAGGAGGCACCTGTGCCGCTGCCATGGTGGTGTGTCAAAAAGGACGTTGGATAGGATATACATGTCAATGCCCAGCACTTCGCCTTGTCCTTGTTGACTAACCAAATCCTCGAGCCACAGGATGTAGTTGAGCCTGGCGAGATATAAGGAATCCAGTTTTCTTAATAGCCTGCTGTGGGTGAATGGACACCTACCTATTCGGAACCTAGGTATGGTGAGTAGGAGTGGTGGTGTCGATGCGCGACTGGTCTCCCACGTACCGGAGGACACAGGACATCCAAGGGCAAATCAATACGAAGCGAGAAGTCCAGCATGAGCAATGCACTTGTTAGCGCACTGCAGGTGCCAGAGGGGAGTGTGGTGAGAAGAGCAGGGGCGATCAACACACCGCTGCGCGTGAGGATCCTTGAACGCGTATGTCACTTTCCCGTCCGTGGCTGTATGAACACTGCGTTGTCAATGCTTGCAGCACACGCTTCTTACAAGGGAAGCATTGGCGGAAAAAGACGCGACAGAGCAAGGAAATCCACACCATCCTTGTAAGGATTTCGTGGATGCATGGCGTGGCGGTGGTGGCGGTGACGGTGAGACTATCGTGCTCCGCCGCTGCCACCACCACTGCCACCGCCGTCGGATGCATGTCCAGCGAGCGCACCTATTGCCCTGCTAACTCGTTTATTTACGTGTGTGTGTGCGTGTGCGTATACTATTCCTTCGTTGGCTCGAGTGAAAGAGCGCACCAGTAGTGGCATGGCTGCATCTACTGGCCCTGATAGTTGCAGCAGAGCGTTTGCTCATTCCACTTAGTGCATCGTGTTTTACTTTCACAACAGACATTGCAAATATGGAGTATAGCTATTATGTAGAGAATCGCAAAACGAATATTCGAAAGACCCTAGTATTCGATGAATATTCGTTTTGCGATTCTCTACAAGAAAGTAGCGAAAAGACGCGCGGTGGAGCGACCTCTCCCACATCTTCGCTTCTGTTTTCCATTGCCTCGCGTGCTGCATCATGCTGGCCCGCACATTGCTAGCTGATTTCCAACAACTGCCGCCCAGCGAGCGCCTCTGTTTCTTGGATGGGATGGTTGCGGCGGCTGGCCCGCGCGAGCTGTATCAGTTACAGCAGTCGCTCGTGCGGCGACACATTTCCACATTCGATCTTGTATCGTCGCTTCCTCACGAAGTGGCGCTCAACGTGATGGCGTTTCTGGATGCTATTGACTTAGCGAATGCGCAACAGGTGTTGTGCACAGCGGCCCACGCCTACACTCATCAGACATAGGTTTGTCGAACATGGCGTCACCTTGCACAAGACACTGTGTTGTGGCGTCCTCTGGCAGTGCAGCTGGCCAGCGAGCTAGGCTACGGCATTGAGCAAGCAAGGGATACAGTCGCATTCAACTATCATACAGCGTATCGACAAATGAGAGTGTGCGAGAACAACTGGCTGCTTGGCACAGCATGCAGCTTTACTCAGCTGAGCGGTCACCGTGGGCGTGTATCCGTCATCCATCTTGGCAAGCAGTATGTGGTGACAGGCTCGTACGACCGCTCTATCCATATATTTCACCGCCATGATGGTACACGACTGCGCACGATTTCGTGCACAAGCGTGCAAGCAATGAGCGTGGACACCGAGGAAACTTTGATTGGTGTTGCATCCTTCACGCGTGGCTATGCCGTCTACGAACTCAGCACTGGAGCATGTCTGTTTGAGCATAATGATGAACATCCGAGTGCAGTACGTCGACTATTACTCACTCCTAGTCAGCGCGTGGTCACGATGAGCAACTGGACTGTTGTGGACCGTCGACTGCTGACTGACTATCGACATGTCATGACGTTTGAAGCACTTCCTGTCAGCGATATTACTCTGTGCGGGGACATACTAGTGCTTGCCTTCTCACACGGGCTGCTGCAATGCTTCCACGAGAACAATATGTGTTGTCAGCTGCAGCTGGACACGCGCAGCGCATCTCCAGTAGTGATGGAAGCCGTGGACAGCGACACATTGCTATACATACAAGACACCTCGCGGTATCGCGTCTCCATCCATCGTGGCAGTCTTGCATGCTCCAATGTCGCACCAGCCATTGTCTCTACCTATCATCCGTTGGCCGTAACGCAGTGTCGGTCGGCAGGAATAGTTGGTGACGAGTTGTTGATCACGCACCATGCGACACACGCGGTGAGCAACCTGCACCTACCCAGCGGACACCCTGCATCCAACCAGCTGCGTCGGCTTGTCACTGCGCTGGCTATGGACGGGCGATCGGCGGTCGTCGGATTTGACTATGGCGAAGTGCTTTTAGCCAACTTCTGGCCATCGTAGTCGGTTTAATGTCATTTATGGGTGTACAAATACACAATGTTGGAAAGCTCATGCATACAGACTAGTTGCTTTTCCAGCTGCACTACCAACTGTTCTTCCTCACGCGTGGCTGCGTTCAGCTTAGACAGAAGCGTGCAGAGCCTGTACATCACCAAGCGTGCTTTGTCGCTATTGAGCGTCTGAAGCTGCAAGGCATCTGGTGTGCAATCCTTCCGATCAAAGTGGATGCCCGAGTATTCAAGCTGATGGAAGGTGTGGCTTAGTGACGAAGCAAGCCGGTGGTAGAGCTCAAGAGAAGGACGCAAGGCTGCAAGCAGGGACTCCAGCTTGGCCAACTGCTCGTCCAGCACCACATCGACGTGTGCCATTCGCTTCTGCAGACGGCCGGCTGTTTCTAGCTGCGCACATGTCTTCTGCTTCAGCAGTATCACGCGTGTAACAGTTTCTAGTTGCTCCTACGCGGTCAAGCACACGCTCCTCCTGTATGAACAGCAGTGACTTACACACGCGTGCTGGCACCGTGCTTCGTAGGCACGTTTGGATTGTCGCGTCAAGTATTCCCACTGCCACCATCGTGCTTGGTGGATCGCCGCCTCGCTCGGGCCTGTCTCTCTGTCCACTCGCAGCACAGATTTCTCGACAACAGTGCGGTTGTTCTGGACGCTCGTTTCGTCAGCAGCGCAAGCTGGCTGATTGTCGGCGAGGGCGTCGTGTGGATCATCCGTGCGCTTGCCTCGCTTCGGTACACTCTGCGAGAAGCGGGTATCAGCCTGCGGTGCTGCGCGCCTGCACGGTACCCACATGGTCTGGCGTAGAAGGGTGAGGTCGCTTTGTGGTTGTAGGCGGTGTGTCCACCAGTCCTCCTGGCAACTGAGTCAAGCATGCTGAATGCGGGAACGAGCAGGTGTACGTGCACGCGCGTTGCGCCGCTCTTGCATATTTCGTTGCATTGCAATCTGTGTGGTGAGCGGTGGATGCAAATGGCCATCCTTGTACCTGCAGACTGGTGAGTTTTCGTTCCGCCATGCGTGTACGCGTCGCGTGTGTGGAAGCCAGTTGCGACGGCGTTTAGCCGCTGTCGACAAGGACCGCTGTGTGCTTCGCCATGCCGCTCAGCAGACTCGACCAGGAGAGAAAGGGAAAGGGAAAGAGAAAGAGAAAGAAGAAGGCATTACACCGTTTACCCGGAAGAGCATAGAGTGTAGGTTCATAATTTATGTATGGGTGTCTATTGCTATAAAGTGCCAGAGCGTATATTGGTGTAGTTGCTCGTGGGGTAGTCGATGTGATTCCATCCGCGATCTAGGGCACCCAGACGGGAAGCGACTGCGGGCACAATGGCGCGCTTTGTGTCCATGCTCACTTCCCATACACTCACACCAGCCAGTCCTCGCTTCAGTGCCCAATCCACTTTCCACTCGCGCACTTGATCAGTGTCAAACGTGATCCATTCGCTGGAGTCCTTGTGAAAGCTCCAGCTGGCGCCGACAGATGGATCCGTGAACACAACAGAGCCTGGACGGGGCAGGTCGTCTTGCAGCCATAGACCGTCACCGCGAGACCCGGTTGTATTGGTGGCTGTGATGTTGCCTCCGGGGAGAGACTGGTTGGTGCGGTAGCTGTGGCCATAGGCTGGTAGCCCCAGCACCAATTGTGACGGACTCAGTCCCACGTTGTCAACAAGGTCGGATACAAACGCTTCGATGGAGGGGGATGGGCCGTGAAGATTGGCCATATGTGTGGTCACGTTGTTTGTAGAGCTGTCATGACGTGCATAGAGAATGTGATGAGGGGAAGGGAGGGAGAGAGGGAAGGAGGTGGGGAGGATGCATACCTATTGAAGTTGTAGGCCTTCAGGTGAAACCAATCGACTAGTGCCGCCAACTGCCAAAAACCGAAGTGAGCATACTGAGCAGGTAGGCCGGGCACAAGGCAGCTGAGCGTGAACGTGGTGGTGGTGCCGAGTGTAATGGCCAATTGAGTCAGAGCGGTGCGCAGTGCTGTAGCTAGCGTGGTGAGATTGTCACCATCCGCTGCAGACGTCGGATGCTCCTAGCCACAGCATAGCATCAGCATCAGCATCAGCATGAGCATGGTACTAGCGAAGAGCGTACCCAATCCAGATCGATTCCATCCAAGCCAAGATCAGCCACCAGTGCCACAGCAGAGCTGACGAATGTAGCACGCTTTTCAGGATCACTAGCCATGGCGGCAAAGGACGCAGCATGCTGGGCTCCGCCAATGGTCAATGTGACCTTTACATGGCGTTTCATGTGTTTGATCAGAGCCAGTTGCCGCATGACCCCGTAGAGTGCAGCAGCACCGCGTTCGGGGTCACCGGCAAACCGCTGCTGCGTATCTATGGCAAGATGGTCGAGATAGACGGTGCCGTTGGCAGCGATGTTAGCAGACGTGAATGCAATATGGGTGAACGAGTCGTAGGGCAGCATGGCGGGGTAGTAGGAATAGTTAGAGGCTGCCTGCTCAGGCAGGTAGACGGTCAGCAGCGGACCGGTGGTGTTTGTCAAGCGCACCCGTGGGCCAAGCGCAAGAAGCGACTGCGAGGACGGGGGCGACAGGGAGGTGAGGGTGGAGGGTTCGCCGCCTGGCGGAGTGGCGGGAGAGAGCAGCGCAGGATTGGCAGAGATGATGTCAGAGGGAGAAGGCACGGCAAGCACGGAGCAGTGGTTGTCGGTAGAGCAGTTGTCGGCGCGTACAAAGCAGAGCGCAAAATGGAAGATAAACAGGCGGCGGAGCGTGGCGAAGGAAGGCATGTGGGAAGGCGAAGCGGGCGAAGGGACGAAAGAGCGAAGTGGAGCCGTTTCGCGGGTGGCAGCAGCAATTCCGCTGTTCGCCTGTACCATGCCGAGTCACGACACGGCCAGCGATCGCCACACCGCCACCGCCGCACACACGCCTGCGGAGAAGAGGTCGCGTGGAGGAAAGAAGCAGCACGGCGTGGATGCTGCATCGCACACCGCCAACACCGACGCCGCCAACGAGATCCATCTGGAAAAGAGGAAGCGGCGCAAGCACGCTGCCGTCACAGACACAGACACAGCCGTCGCTGCTGGTAAAAGTGGCGAGGATGTGGCGATAGCGGTGACGGTAGCGTCGGGGGAGGGCGAGGCGGATGGGCCGGGTGGGTCAGGGAGGGAAGACACGCCTGTGGTAAAGAAGCGAGAAAAAAAGAAGAAGGAGAAGAAGGGGGAGAAGGGAGAGAAGGGGGAGAAGGATTCTGTGCCGAGCACTGCTGCTGAACCAGCAACAAAGGATCCCAAATCACAAGGTAACAAGCGTTGCCTGTGTCTAGACCTACAACCGTTGGTAGCGCTCGTCTACTTGGCTACGTTCACACACGCGCCTACCGAGTGGAAGTTCAACAAAGTGCTGCAGAAACACCTGCTATCTCAACTCTACACCATGTCGAAAGCAGACTTCAAGATGATGTGTGGCTATCTGAAAGGTCTCCACGGGGGAGTGAAGCAGCGCGTGGTTGAGGAAAACAAGAAGATCGTCGATGAGGAGGAGAAGGAGGAAGAGGAGCAGACGGAGGAGAAGGAAGGGGACGAAGAACTGAAGCTGGCCAAGGAAGAGAGAAGGAAGCGGGCTAGCCGTGTACTGCAAGTACTTTGTTAACACGCATGCACAAGCACACGCATATGCACGCGATAGACCATCCTTGAATAGACTTCCGTTTCCACGGTCCACGCATGGCTGTATGCATGCTACGCACCCCACACAAGAGAAGCCATTGTTAAGTATTACTTTCTGCTATTCATCACGTTCACCAGCCAGTCCATGCCCTCGGCTATACCGTCTCCTTTGACCGCGCTAATACCCACCACACTCCATTCTCTGCCGCCCCATCCCTCGCCACAGCCCAGTCCTTCGCTCACTTCTCGCACATTCATTGCTCCCCCCACATCCTGCTTGTTGGCAAGCACCAGCACTGCTGCATCCTTCAGCTCCTCTTCCGACAATATGCCTTGCAGCTCCTGTGCTGCGGTCACCAACCGACTCGGATCAGTAGAGTCAATCACAAAGATCACTGCCGCTGTGTCTGTATAGTAGCATCGCCAGTACGGCCTACACACACTCAGCAATCGGCAGTCCCTGGTGCTGACACCTGCCTAATCGACGTCTGCCCACCAAGATCCCAGACCTGGAACTGCACGTTCTTGTACACTACTGTCTCCATGTTGAAGCCAATGGTGGGGATGGTGGAAACCACTTCTCCCAACTAGCGGAGAGACATGAGCGTAGGCGGTGAGGGGCGCGTCACTGTGCCTGCATCTGGTAGAGCAGTGTTGTCTTGCCGGCACCGTCAAGCCCCAGGATCAGAATGCGGACCTGCGAGGGAGAGAAGAGCCGAGAGAACGTTGTGCTTAAGTAGTTTCCTACACACACGCACACAGTGGATGAGCGCAGACGGCGCACGATCCACGGCCGCCTACCTACCCATGGTGTGATGGGAGTGGAATGGCAGCACTACGACCGCGTGCGCCATCCACAACAATGCCCGCCCATGCCGGTTGCCTGCACTGCTCGGCTAGCGCACCAGGTGATACCGCCATCCGACACACAATCGCAGCAGGATACGCAAAAAGTGGCTCTCATGTTATGCTGTCGAAGCGACAAGTGGTAGTAGAAAAGGCATACTGTGGATGCGTCGTTCACCATTGCCGCACCTTTGCCCGCTTGCTGTGAGTGGAGACAGAACATCGTTTCTCCCTTCCATTTCCAAAACCATTGGTATTCCGGTTGTTGCAACGCTCTCTCTTTGAGCGCACTATGCGGGAAGAAAACGGCAGTTGCTCGAGTGAGAAGTGCTCTTCTTTTGGCCATTGCAGTTGCTGTATTGGGCCACAATCTGGTTCAGACGCTTATTGGAAAAGTTTTGCCAGCACGATCACCCTCCCTGGACAATCCAGGTGCTTCTGCTACAGAGCAATATGCACACGTGGACACAACAGGCTGCTATCAGTGTTGGAAGCAGACACTGCGCACACGTACCACACACGGGCTCAGCATCTGCTTTCGCACTTTCTGCAGGATTGCCAAAACCCCTTGCCAACCAACCGATCCATGATGGCAGCTACTAAAATGATTTATGTAAATATATGCTAGGATACACAGCTATAGGGCGATGAGGAATGGATGCCCGTATAGAAGAGAGTGTGAATGGATCAGGGACAAAGCGCTGACAGCAGACTCATGGCTTGCAGATAATCTTCCCGCTTGCGAGAAAGCACTTTGCGTGCTTTGTTGTTCAGATCCTGTTGCCGCTCCATGCTTCCCGTGTCTCCTTGCCGGTGCTGTCCTTGTTGTTTATGCAGTTTCATGTGCTGCACCAGGCTGCGTTCCAGCACCGAGATCTCTGCTTTCAGACGGCTGGCATTATGCAACGCTCTGTCCACATCCGAATCGTCACTACGCCGAATGGCTGCAGCTGCCATAATATGCGAATTACTGCGTTTGCGTGATCCATTACGTAGCTCTTGAATGCGCCGAGATGAATCGGGTGTGCTGGAGTTGGATCCTGTCAAACTGATTGGCGGCGATAGATCGCGCACACTCGTTGTTTGAGACGACGATTGCGTGATACCGTAGGACCGCGTTGGACTCGACAGCATGGGGTTCGACGGGTCGGCAAAAAGAGCAACGCGTGTTCCAGCATTCGCACGCAAATCCGACGGTACGGTATTCTGTTTTCGAGGAGCATCATGCTGAACAGCACTCTCTTCCGCTTCATCCCACGCCATACTCGTTGATCCCGACGGCAGCGGATGCTCATCGTCCGCTGACCCTTCCAGAATTTGCTCTCGCATCGCAAAATCGGTCGGTCGCGCATATCTTTCGTTTGTAGCCACCGAGTGTGCGCGTCGTGGATTCTTTTCGCTGCTGGACAGCTGGTGGGATGTGTCCGATGGCACGGTGTTGGAAGACTGCAGCTGCTGCAATGACGTAACCATCGTGGAATTAGTAGAGGCCCAGCTGGTGTTGCTGACATGCGTGCGATTAACAGGACGCATCATCCGCTGATGGGAACGTGGCCGATCATCGTCCCGGCTTCGACGATGAACCGATCGGTCAACGCTTTCAGAAGCGGCACGGCGCGACTCTTGCTGTACCTCTTGCAAATACTTTTCAGAGAGCACTCGCGCGCGTCCACGTGATATTGCAGCGGCACTGATATCGCTGCGATAGCCGGTGGGAGACTGCAGCGAGAAAGCGCTGCCATTTTTCGGATGCCAGCCGTCCACGCCCTCCTGTGTGTTCGTCGTCGCCAACGGCATCTTCTGTCTACTACGGGCTTGCACATTGTGGTCTGCAGAGACGTGCCGCGAGTGCCGCAGCTCGCGAGATGACACTTGCGGCGAACTGTGAGCACTAAGCGACACCGCGCTAGCCGCATTGTTTCCTTTGCCCATGCTCGACCCGGCCCATCGTTCCAAACCCACTTTGCTTCGAAACATGCCGTCAGTAAAAACGGCCTCAACCACCTCGGTGACATCGCTGTCCTCGCGCATCAACTTTTTCCGCACTTGCTCTAGCACCACGCGCACTAGCTTCTCATTGCGTCCACGCTGCGAAGCCACCTCCCGCGCGTACACGTCCATGTGTTCAGCAACATGCGCACGATGCCAAAATGCTCGATCCAGTGCCCGCATTGTTTGCCGGTGTGTTGCCTCCTCTTGCTCGATCACATCGGATCCGTTGTCTTGACCCGCGCTGCTGTCCGGCACACCCTCTTCATCCGTGTCCTCCTCGCCAATCAAAAAGCGACGGCCGTCCACAAGCTCTAGCTCCCAAGCGGAGGCAAGCTCACGGGCACGCTTCGCTTCTTCCTTGTGCCATTTGCTTAGTTTGCCAGCATGCTCACGCCATTGCTGAATCTGCTGCTCAGCAAGTTCCAGCTGTGCCTGCATGGATGCCTGGATTCCGTGTGCAGCATTCAACTCTCGGAAAAGCTCCTGCTGCATTAGACCATTCTCGCGAAGTTCTTGTTCAGCCTGTTCAGCCTGCTCCACGCCCGTGCGTGCTTCCCTTCGCATATTCTCCAGCTCTCGTTCTAGCTGATGAATCTGTTTCTCTTTGATGGCATTGTTGAGCGATGGATCGAAACCGCTCGTGCTCAGCGCAGAATCAAACGACACACAGGAACTCGAGCGGTCTTTGTGATGCTGCAACTGCTTTTCCAGCCCCGCATTGCGTTCCTGTTCTTCCGACTGGATTTCCTCCAGCAGACACTCTAGCGGGTGCGTGGGGTGCTGCTGATGAATCCGCTGCACCGCTTCACGTACTCGGTCCACGTTGTGCTGACGGTCTTTAGTCAGTCGCTCGATTTCTTTTTTCAGGCGTGTTTGTCGCTGTACCACCGCCTTCCATCGCTGCTCTGCCGCTTGTTTCTCTTCAGGCTCAATCTGTGTGTTCGCGGCCATTGCATGATACAATTCGCGCGCCTCCTTTGTTTCTCGGTCGACGGTGACGCAACGGGTTTGCACATGGTACAGATCGTGGTCTACTTCCTGTAGATTTGCTCGGAAAATATCCAGCTGCAGCTTCAGTGCTAAGAGCGAGCCACCGGGGTCGGTTGAGTAGTCGCTCAGGCTGGGGGAGCGCTCGTGCTCCTCCTCTCCCTCGTCCAGCTGCAAGCTTCCTTCCAGTTGACGTTCGCGATAGCGATACAATGCTAGTTCTGATTCCAGTTTGTCTATTCGTTCGTGCAGATACGCCGGATCTTGTTCTCCCCCCTCCTCCTCCCCTGTATTCTTGTTGGCCATGGTGTGCCTCTTGGGCAACGCATGGTCAATGCCAGCGGTGTCCATCCGATTAGTCTCACGCGTTAAACGGTCATTCTCCAGCTGTGCGGCGCTTAGCTGGTCATGATACGCCTTCACCTCTTGGGAGTGGTTCTGTTCAGCAGTGGACAGCAGCAGCTCTCTGCTATCCAGCTGTAGTCGCAGTTTGCTTAACTGGGCTTCCAGCTGCTGTACGTAATCCGGATCAAGCGTGGCGTTTAGGCGATTGCTGTGACGACTTCTGTCGGCAAAGGAGGGATCAGAGGTGTGGTGCTGAGAAGGAAGATACGAGTGGTGATAGTCGGTGATATCAGCGTCGACGTCAGCGTCAGCGTCAGCGTCAGCGCCAGCGCCAGCAGCATCTGGCGGTTTAGGAAAGTCGGCAAACACTATAGGTGCGGGTGAGAGGCACATAAGGTGTGCCATGCGAAGATGAACATACTCTCTGAGAAGGATCTTTCCAAGCGCGAGTGACTGTCTGTTCTACCATGCGACACCGACGGCGTCAGCACAGTATCGGGTAGAGATGTGTTTTGCGAAGGAAAAGGAGCTAGCGCGGGCGAAACACGTGGGGACAGCGATGGTACAGGTAGACTGTCGGTGTGTAGCAATGTCTTCGCATCCACCGAGGTGATGCACGTAAGTGGCCTGGCAGAGAGATGCTCTTCGGGATACCTTGTCTGTTCGTGGATGAGTGTGCGTCACATTCAACGGACACGCCCTACCTGGGCAGATGCGCGTTCACACGCCTCAATGATGTTTGGGTAGTCCTGACCATGCTGAAGGACGGAGAATCCGTTTTTATCAGTAGCATAGGGGGATGAACCACGAGACAGCAGGGCTTCGACGATTTCGATGTGACCATCCCGCGCCGCATACATGAGGGCGGTGGCACCGCTCGCGTCACGGTCATCAATGCCAATATTACCGACATCCAGAAGCAGCTCTAGTGCCTCCAACTTGTCCAAATAGGCAGACAGACACAGCAGGGTGAGACCGAGCACGGCAGGTTGCGGATCGTGGAGAGAGGACTTCGCAAGACGCGGATGGGGAAGGAGGTGGTCACGGAGGATAGTAATATGTTGAGGGTGCTCTAGCGCAAGATAGGTGAGGTTGGTTTCGGTGGCACGAAGGGTGTCAAGGCCAAACACGCCGCACAGCAAAGGGGTGCGATCGCGACCGTCCAACTCGTTGACGTCTGCGCCGTGGTCGACTAGCAGCCCAACCATTTCGACATGTCCCGCCAACACGGCTAGATGAAGAGGCCGCGCGGCGTAGTAGAACTGCTCGACCACGCCATCGTGCACGAGATCAGTGTTTGGATGGAAGAAGGGAGATGGTGTTTGCGAGACGGACCAGTCGGCAGAGGCGTTTGGATCGCAGCGCAGTGAGGCCAGCAGGCGAACCGCGGCGGGAAGGTCGCCTTGCACTGCTGCTTTGCACAATTCCAATGCCGTGGCAGAACTCATCCGTCGGCTAGGAAGATGCTGGTGTGTGTCCACGTGACCTTGTACTATCCAGCAGCAAGGAAAGAAGCGCGGTCGCACGCGTCGCCGCTGTGTGCGTGTATGTGTGTGTGTTGAATAAAAGATACAAAGATTATGCTATGCTGTGTTGTGGCTGTGGCTGTGGATGTGCCTCTTACTGTACTTCTGGTTGAAGATTGTGTTCTCCATCTCGCACTTCATCCCTTCCCATCCCTTCCCATCCCTTCCCACCCCACTATCAAACATAAGTTTCGTATGCAGCTTCCACCTCCACTTCCATCTCCCCTCGTCACTCAGTACGTCTACACATGCGCTTGCCGACGCGCGTACGTGTCTGCTTGGTGGCCATAGTGTCAGTGTTGACCGTGTTTTTCCCTGAGGGCTTCTTCCGTGTGTGCGCTGCCATGTATTCGGTCCTTCAACGCCTGAACGTTGTGTCAGCCGCTGCGCTGTCGTCGCTTTTCGCCCTGCTCGTTGGCGTCGCATTTACTGGCGATTTCATGCTGTCGCGAGACGTGCCTGCCTCCATCCTCATCGACTATGTGCAAGTGTAGGCACGGGGGCTGTGCGCCGTGTAGCGGTGTGCTAACACAACCCGCCCATCTCCTCACTAGCATCAATGGTCGATTTGACGATGGCTACTATTACGACGGTGGTCCACAAATGGACTACGTGTTTTTCGAATACAGTGTGGAAGCTGGTAATGCAGTGCGTTGCTTTCCCGCACTGACCCTCCTCCTCCTCCTCCCACTTCTTCTACAGACCTGACTCCTCTGTGGAACTGGAACACCAAGCTAGTCTTCGTCAATCTGGTTGCCGAATACACCACCGATAAATACGTGTGTCCCGTGTCCTCACCTGGCATATGCACGAACATCGTCCTAATCTGCATAGACATTCAACCAAGTCTCGCTGTGGGACACAATCGTGCGAGATAAAGAGGATGCGCAGATCACACTCGTGCGAGAACAGAACAAGTATCCCTTCCAAGACATATCCAAATACCTAAAAAGGTACTCTCCCGCCACGCCCTTGTTGTGCTCACACCCTTCTTGATAGTGGCCAGCTTGTGAATGTAACACTGCAATGGAACGTTGTACCATGGGTCGGTCTTTTCCGAATGATGCGTCAGTCCGACGGGAAATCGAACGCCACACAGGTTCTGCTGCCGGCTGCGAAGAAGGGAGCCACTCCATAGGCAGGCACACTGAAAGAGAGGGATCCCCAGGAGTAAGGAATGATGGAGGAGAAGCGGGTTCGCATTCAGATGTGAATGCAGCTACTAGTGAATACATCAACATCCTCCTTGTCGTTAACACCTTTTGCCCCTCTGCCGCATGCTATGGGCGGCGGTTGACGACGCGTGCTCTGCTCAGGTACATCCCATTGCCCTATTTCCAGCTTCATTTCAAAACGCGACGCAACGTGCAAACAGCAATAGCAATAGCAATAGCAATAGCAATAGCTCCGATGCGTACACCATCCTCATCCCGTCTGTGGGCTAAACGTTGGAGTGCACCGGTGTGCTGACTCACCTCGTCGTTAACACAAAAACGGCACGCCATGTCACCGCACCACACAGCCAACAGGCTCCCCCGCACTGCTACACTCGAAAAACCATCAAGCGCCGCAGAAAATAATCCCGCTCCGTTCAGAACCAAATCCGAACATCGCTCACGCTCGCCCGATTCCGACAGCAACGACGGCGCCTCTGACAACGGCGTTGCCGCCACCCCACAAACAAAACGAACACGCGTCAATGTCGCTGACTTTCTTCCGCTCATCGGACCGGTAAGAGACCGTCTATCAGACGTGCAGAACACAGAGTAAACGCGTCCTCCTTGTCTCCAGCTGACCCTTCCCCTCCTTCATCTCGCCCGTGTAGATTCAACCATGGGGCTGTGGTGCGCGTTACCTTGTTCCAATTTGTCACTTACGACCGATGCGAGTTTCGGCCTGGACCACGCCTTAATTTGGTGATCGGTCCAAATGGGACAGGCAAATCCACGCTGGTCTGCGCACTCGCACTTGGCCTGGGCGGTCATCCTAACGTAACCACTTGCATACAAGCGCATTCATACTCATCCGCGTATGCGTGGGCATCCACGATTCTACACGTTTAGCTGCTTGGTCGTGCCAAGGAACTGTCTGAGTTTGTGAAGCATGGTTGTGAAGTGGCGTGGGTGGAGACCGAGTTGTACAACAAGTCAGGCCGCAACCTGATCATACGGCGTACCATCAAACGCAGCGGAAACCTATCTACCTGGAAAGTGAATGGTACGCATACATTGCTTGCTCTTTGTATTGTCGTCGTTGTCGTCGTTGTCGTTGTCGTCACTGCTATCGTCGTCGCCATGATTAACGTGCAACACAGGTTCAATATGCCACCACAAGGATGTGTTGGAGAGTATGCGGAAATACCAGGTGCAAGTGGACAACCTTTGGTAATCACCCAAAGCCATCTTCGCTCCCCGTGTGGCTGATGAGACTTTTTTGCATGGAGCGTTTAGTCAGTTTTTGCCGCAGGACAAGGTGGTGGAGTTTGCCCATATGTCGCCATACCAGTTGCTGCGAGAGACAGAGCGCGCGGCTGGTGGACCCGAACTAATCACGCTACACGACCACCTCATTGAGTGGCGACAAGATGAAAAGAATGCGCTTTCGGTACGTGGTTCTCGTCGTCCTGTGCGATAACTTTTGCAACACGCATGCGTAGACAATCGAACGCGACAGGACAACGCTGCAACAGACTGAGAAGCGTTTTGAGGAGCTGGAGAGAGATGTGGGAAGATTTCGCGACCGAGAGGAGGTGCTCGACAAGGTGCGTTTGACCCGGATTGCGGCTGCCGTCGTTTCACACTCGCTTTTAGATTCGCCTACTCGAGCTGAAACAGCCGTACACAGAGTACCAGCAGCTGAAACTGATCTACGATGAAAAGAAAGAAACGCGACGTGTGGCACGTGAACAGCATAAGCTGTTTGTCGCAAACAACCTGCCACTGGAGAAGAAACGAGCGTATGTGCTTCACGTGCGGTCTAGAAATAACAATCGCACAGTGCATTGCGGCAGCGTATTTTCGACCTGGAGAAATCGCTCACTCAAATCACCGCAAACAACCAAGCACTGACGCGTGACTTCACTGCAGCGAAAGAAAGGGTTGAACGAATGGTGCGTGTACGCCACACCACACGCATATGGAGCAAAGTGTGTGTGTGTTAGGAAATTACATGCGAGGACGCTAGGCGCGAGTACATGAACGTGGATAAAATGGAGCGCCAGCGAAAGCTTCGTCTGCGACAACTAGAGGCGGAGCTGAAAGAACTGGAGACCAAGCTCAGTGATCGCCCACCCAAGCTGGATCCAGCAGTGCAGGCGCAAATTGTAACAGCATCGCTGCTTCCATCGCTGCTCATGACCAACAGGATGAGAATGACCGGCAAATCTGTGACATCACAAACAACATCAACATTGAGCGACAGAAACAGCAGGAAGTGCAGTCGTTTGCGCACGGTATCAATCGTGAAATGCGTGAGCATCAGGAGAGGCAAGTTCGGCCTAGTCTAGCCTGATCTCACCGGACGATAACGTGCAATAGGCTAAATGCGATGGAGGATGTGAAGCAGCAGTTGCTCTACCAGCTGAGCCGACATGACCGAGACACGTATACTGCCACAATGTGGCTGCGTGAAAATCGAGGACGCTTTGAGAAGCATGTTTTCGATCCCGTAGTGCTAGAGGTACACTGTCCAGCATCTTGCGAAATGGAAAGTGTAACGTCTTTGTCGCCAGATCAACGTGAAGGATCAAGCCTATATCGATGTTGTTGAGGCGTCGTTGAACCGAAGCGCGCTTAAGGTGACCGGATGCTGCCCCCTTCTCTGCTGTTTGCAACGCTCACGCGTGTTACACAGACGTTCGTTTGTCAGACGAAGAACGACTACGTGATGATGACCACAATACTGATCGACCAGCAGAAGCTTCGGATTAACATCATGATGCCCAATCCAAATGGCGATTACATTTCCCCTTTGCCACCCGATGAGCTTGCAAGATATGGTTTTCAGTGCTATGTTGTCAATCTGGTTGACGCGCCACAACCGGTGCTAGACGCGCTGTGCGAGCTGTGCAAATTGCATCAGATTGTAAGCTCGTGCGTTTGCTGTTGTGCTTACCCGCATTTGCATAGCCGTACGCGAAAAATGCTGTGGACAACAGTATGATCGAGTCTGCGCGTCGATTTGGCGCTTACATCGCTGCCGGGATTCTCTTCAACATCCGGTACTCGCCATACGGACAGCGATTGCCAGTGGTTCGCACCAACCGCATCGCATCGGCGTCCATTTTAAAAGCGTCAAGTAACGAGGCCTCGATCGCGACATGATTATGTGACCGCTGTGTGTAGTCGACATGGAGCGGAAGCAGCAACTGGTAATGGCTATGGAAGAATGTCGAAAACGGCTGCAAGACAACGAGCTCAGAATGCGGGAAGTGTCGCGAGAAGAAAAGGTGCTGCGCGACAAAGAAGCCATTCTTCGTTCTCAGAAGGTAATTGCTGTGGAAACGACGCGCGTACTGAAGTTCAGGGTGCTTCTATCGAGAAAAAGCGAGAGTATACCGTAAGGAAGCAGGCGTATGATCGGATTCGAGTGTCGTACGGTAGTTTTTCCGTTGTATGCACTGCAGATGAACGAGATAGAAACGAAACGAGAGACGCTGCAGCAGGAACAAGCAACGCCTGACAATACGGAACGGTTAAACGCGCAATACGCACGGAAGCTGGAAAGCGCTCTGATGCGACGAATGGAAGCGATTCTTCATTTCAAGGTAGAGTGGTGCTATGGGTAATCGCTGATGTGGATTAACGAGTCGTTTTCAGAATCTGATGACGACGTTTAATGAAACGGTTGACAGCAAGATCCACCAGCAGCTGGAGATCCACGAGAGCCGACTTGTGCTGTATCAGCTGGACGCCGATTCTGCAGCGAGAGACGAGGAGATACGGGAAATGCAAGCGATGCTGCGTCGCAGTATGCAATCGTCGCTATACAGTCCAGCTAATAACGATTTTAGTCGACCTGGAGTTTGCGGAAGCCAAATCGCTTGCCCTGAAAGCAGTGGATATCATTTCCAAAACAAGTTCGAAAATGACCAACGAGGACCGTATCAGAATGGAAGAGGTGAGCGGCTCGCTATCGTGAAGGAGCCGTTTGTTTACCGTGCACTTAGTTGACGGCGAATATGACGCTTGAGCAGCTGGAAGACATACTGACCGCAGAACGCGCGAAAGCCGACCTGAACTTCACCCGGGATCCAAGGATTCTGCGTGAATACGAAGAGAAGAAAGCGGAGGTTGAGCGGTCTTTAGGTGGAGGGTGTTTGTTGACCCTCCTCGGGTTAGATTGCACGTTTGCGTCAATCTTTGACCGAGAAATCCACCGAGCTGACGCTTCTGTCAGCAAAGATGGAGAAGACAAAGGTGCGCCGTGTCTTCCTTCTTTATGGTCAAGCTAATCTCCGAGGCACGCAGAATGTGTGGCTGCCGAAGCTAGAGCAGATGATACAGCAAATCAGCGTGCATTTCTCTAAGGGGTTCGAAGGTAACATTGGCCTGTGTGTGTGTCACCACACAGCCGCTGACACCTGGCTGGGGAGTGTAGCCATTGGGTGTGCGGGTGAAGTGTGTATCGCCAAACACGAAGACTACGACCAGTGGGGCGTGATGATTATGGTGAAATTCCGTGATCACGAGCGACTACAGCCGCTCACTGGTCAACGCCAGTCTGGCGGGGTAGGCACATCAAATGTGTGCGTGTGTGTGGTTTAAGCAGGGTTGGTGTAGGAGCGGTCAGTGTCCACCATTATGTATATGATGGCGCTGCAGCATATGTCGCGTGCGCCGTTCCGTGTGGTCGACGAAATCAACCAAGGAATGGATCCGCGAAACGAGCGCATAGTGCATCGACAGCTTGTCGGTGTCGCGTGTCGGCAGCGTGGTCCACAATACTTTTTGATCACACCAAAGCTGCTGCCTGATCTAGACTACCACACGGATATGAAGGTGCTATGTATCTACAACGGAGAGTGGCTTCCTGAAACCTTCAAAGCGGCAGAGTTTCTTGAGACAGCGTGATGGAATGGATCACAAAACGAATACGCGTGGGCAACATGTATCTGACGGTATTAATACAATTGTGTGAAAGGCGTTTCTGGGGTTGGCTGTAGCCTGTGGTGTGCATGATCATCATTAAAGAAGTAAACGCATTGGAGCACCCACCAATTCTGCGAAGAATACTGCGCTTGCCCATCGATGATGTGAAAAGCATAGGCCCATCGAGACCGATCGCTAACATTCGCGCTCGATCGATGCACCACCGCGCCATGGATCAACACGAGTGTTCCTGAACCGGCAGCATGGCGCCCCGTGTGAGTGTTGCACGTCTCCCGCACTACCTGCTGGACATGGTTCCGAAACGAAGTCTGCGTCGGTGAATCCACTCAAGTTGTCTTGGCCGACGAAGGTCGTGCCTCCCTGATCGGTTCGCACAAACTGCCTGGTTACTTCCGTGGCTTTGCAGAGTGTTAGTGGCGCGCGCGAGGAGAGGGGAGAGGGGGAAGGCACTACTTTTGTGCGATCCAGGCACAAATTCGAGAGCTCCGTTGGTGCTGGTACACTCTTCCAAAGCGAACCAGAAGCCAAGCGCGCTTTCAGGATCCGTGGCTAGAAAAGAGGAGTCCTGATGCGCAGGCACAGATCCGCCAATTTCAGGTTGCTAGCATAAGCTTAGCTGTATGGCCACACCATGGGACACAACAAGAAATGCACGCTTCCATACTTTGAATATCAGCATCGACTGCAGGAGTTGAGGGTTGGTGAAATCAAATGCTTTCGCAATCTCTTTCACGGCATCTCGCTTGCTAAACTCGGAGAACACCGCGTTGTGTTCGTGTAGAGCTAGTGGACAGCGCGTGTCCATTCTCGTTATGAGCATGTATGCATACATGCACACACGTACGCACGCACGCTTACCGTGTCCAATCTTATTGACAGCCTTATCGGGAGACTTTTCTAGCACGCCTTGAGCGGTTACTGCGCTCGGCTCGAGGAAGTAGCGAACTTTATCGCCAGACGTGAGAAAGTACTCGTCTCCGATGTGCTACCCTCCACTCACATCCACAGCCACTAGTCATTGCTGAAAACCTGGTCGTTGGTGGTATTAAAGGCCACCAGTGGATGAGACGTCGGATCAAATTTGGTCAAAAGCTGTGCCGCTTCGTGTTTCAGACGCAGAAGATCGGCGGCGTTGACAAAGCCTGGGATTAGCACACTGGGCAGGTTAGGTAGACGCGTGCAACGGCAAACACAACATACTAGCCATTGCGATTGAACTGTTTGTGAGACACGACTTAACAACAACGACGACGGCTACCTCGTCCACAAATGCAGGCGGCAGCATTGTTTGCACGCGACGCTGAGAATGGATGCGTGTGACTGCGCACAAAACGAGCATCCACGCTGAAAGAGTGTTTGCGCGCGCGCGTGCGTGGCTGGTGTTTAGCTTTGCTCGCTGAAACGGCTGCGCTTGCTTGTACCGCGCGTGCTGTTGTTTGATGTTTGGCAGTGGCACCAACATCCGCTACGCCATCGCACTGCCTGGAACGTGTTTGGGAAGAAGAAGAAGAGGAAGAAGAAACAAAAGAGGCTATCGCTGGCCTACGTTCTCTTTTCTGCTGTCTGAAAACACCACCACCACCACCAACAACAACAACAGCAACGACAACAGCTGGCTTCATTGTCCTACACACGCTCTCTGAACGCTCCTCGAAGTCAGATACCTGTGGTTTTATTCTTGAGCTGCTGCATTTGACATGCATGTCGTTAAGGCGCTTGTTCTGACGCCGCTCATTCTATGTGCGGCTGGCTCTCACTTTGAAAACGCTCACGCACCCGCCCCCAGCAAAGACACGCGCTCAATCGGTGTCTCTAGAAATACGCATCGCTCGTCAGTCACCACGCCTTCTCCTCAACTCGCTGCCCAAGTGGCCACGCTTATGGCACAGAAAAGCTGCAGCAGTGACTATCTTCACTTTACCATGCAGCTGAAGCAGATCCTTGGGGGGCACAGTGCACTGGGCGGATCCATGGTTGAAAACGAGGAAGGCCAAGATGTGTGGCAGCCCACAGTTGTTGCCGATCTGACCCACGCGAACTGGAAACAATCGCGCTACATGTATGATAATTACCGCGCACTTGTGATCAGCGCCGTGATTCCCAACTATCGTGGCGGCTATGCTGCCAGCTTCACCACAACCACGATAAGAAATGCAGACCTCTCTCGTGCCCTGTTCGTTTCCTTGAAAGTGCCTCCCAGGATATGGCTGAGTGTGCTACATTCCATTCACCGCCAGATCACAGACTATGGAAACGTGTGGAAACATCCTTTCGCCTTGCCGTATTCTCGATGGATTTCTCCCTTTTACCCCTGCACCATACACACCTACAAGCAAGTGGCTGAGATGTACATTGACCAGGTGCTACCGTTGCCAACGCCAAGCGACCAGATCAGATATGCGGTCACCTGTCTACGCAATGGATGGACGGAACATGTGGCTGATAGCGCCTCTCCTATTTCCAGCCTACTCCTGTTCCTGCTGGGCGACAATAGTGGTGACACCAAAGCACGCTCGTGGGAGGAATCACCGCTGAATGGCTACCCGGGTCCAGAAGCGTATGCAATAGGAAAGTATGATCAAGCCATCCCTCACCTGCATTTGGCCACATATGCCAATGGCGAAGCTGACAACACCATCCGCTCGCACTTCCGCCTGACTATGGCGGTGATTGATGCGCAACACATTTTTACTGTAGACACACTGTGTCGATTCATTGTGCACCTCACGTATATGGCGTTGTCGGATGTGGTACGTTTTGCTAAACGGATGGAGCAGACACAAGAATGGATCGCGTTCTATTGTGCCCGATACAACCATAGGACCAGGATATCGCGCATCGACAGCAATGCCGAATGTATCGAACATATGCTGGCAACAAAGATGAAGGCGCTGCATGCTGCATTCAGAGCGTCACAGAGCGTACGTGAGTTGGTACAGCCGCAAACGCTAGGGTGGCTTCCCCGTCTTTTCGGCTGGATGAACATGGGTTCGTGGATGATATCCTCGACAATTCCCGTTGTTGCGCACGAGGTCATGGAAGAGAGAGTGCACATGCCAGAGCGATTCGCTGGGTATAAAGAAGGGTTCCTGGCCTGGCACCAGCCTCACTTGTTTCCTCCGTGGCTGAAAACACGACCACTGCTTATGCAGACGATTGACGATATAGCGAGAGATATGCTTGCTTAGCACAGTTGCGTGTAAAATCGGAATTGGGAAGGATAGAGAAGGCGGCATTCATTAACGAAAGAAATACAGCGTACTCTGTTGCGTGGAAATTGTTGGCTCAGTCTGAATCCGATCGCTTGAACACACATGAGCAGGGTTGTGCTTGGTGAGATGTCGATTGCAGCTTTTAGAGCAGATACGACACGGAGGAGTGAGGTTAGGGGTAGACATGAGGAGATGGAAAGCGGTCCGTAGCTCATATTGCATGCGACACTGCTGATAGCACAGCCCTTTTTTTGCCTCTCCCTGTTAGGTCAAGCAGCCACGTTGCACGCCTCGTGTCTTACTATTTTGTGTGCGAGCAGCTGATAGAGTAGACACGGTTGCATCAAGGAGATATCATGCATGCGCATGATGAAGCATTCACACCAGAACATGCATGGCGAAGTGTTACAGCGGCTGTACACTCGGCACACTCTTGGACGAGAAAAGAGAGAGAGAGATCTTTTTTCATTAGAACAACATGACAGTCAATGTGGGTCGTTGCTGGTGATACCACACATCTCTGCTTTCTACATACCACCAGTGATAGTATGAAACATCGTTGCTCCTCATGTCTCGACAGTGTCTATGATCACATGTTCTGGGCAGTGAGCACTGCAGTGTTCTTTTCGGCAATGTACTGAGCATACGCGATGTTCCTCTGTTCAAGGAACGCTGCGTAGGCATGGGAAGCAGGACGCGCCAGAGGAGCCACACTGTGGTCTGGTCTGTCGGCGAAGTAGGCGTTGGTGAGATCGTTTCTCTTGTTGGAGAATCTGTCGTAGGCCACGGCCGCAGCATGGTCGAAATACGCCTTTCCTCTGACCGACAGATGGCCGGGTGTGAGTTCGCGACCAGCATACTGCTGAATCAGGCTTCTGCCACCGGCTATAGCGCCTTCTAACACTCCTATGACATACTGCACAGAGATGCTCACTGGCCCATTGACCCTGAATGAGAATCGCTTCTGGGTAAGGTCACCGAGCATGCAGTGCAGATGGAGATGCGGAACGGTGATGAAATTGGGGGTGTGGAAGAGCATCCTGCAGGGGAAGGGGTAAGCATAATGGAACACATGTGACAGGAGACACACTTACATGATTTGGGCACTAGGACCATACCGTTGACGCATATAGTTGTTACACATGGCTTCCAATTCTCTTACTACATCCGTGTGTACTTGTTCAGCAGTCGAGCAACAGGACAGAAGCAGTACTTACACATAGGAAAGTCTTTGGGAGTCAGCTTGGCAATACTGTCGATATGTTTGTTCGGGATCATCAGGACGTGGACGGTAGCAGACGGATTGTGGTCCATGATAGCATAGGCATGGGTGCCGACCATCACCTTGTTTGCTGCCGACATGGTGCAGAAACGGTCTGTCCCTGGGTGGTGGGCAGAGAAAGCAGGCTCCACCGGCAGCACAAGGCTTAAGAGAGAGGCGAAGACCAAAGCTGCTTGCAGCAGTTGCGCGAAAGGCGTGGCAGCGAGCATTATCGTGATGCGGGCGACGCGGAGTATGGCGGCAGAAAGAGCGTTGCGTGTGCGAGTGTCGGGCAGAGGCAAACAAGAAATGCACAACGCGACACTTGCCATATGGCAGCCTTTTTTCTGCCTGTGCCAATCAGTGTTGGCGTAAACACAAAATATCTTGGCGGTCATCTGTCCAATCACGATGCAGCGTGGCATCAAGGAGACGACCAGTGTTGGCTTCAACTGTTGGGACCACATTCTACAGACAGCGAGAGCGGGACTGAACGAGAGAAGAGACAGCTGCAAGGATGCGGATATGGTTGTGGTTGTGGTTGTGGCTGCTGGTAGCAAAGGCAGTCAAGGCGCAGTACTCGCATCCACGCAACAGAAGAAGAGGAAGAGGAAGAGGAGGAAGAGCTGGGAAATGGCGTGGCTGCAGCATCAGCTGCCTCAGGCAAAGAAAACAAAGTCACACAGCATGCACCAGAAGCAGCAGACAATGGGCCGTTGTTGTGCTCAGCCGGTGCGGGAAATGTGCCGCCAGCTGCCGTAGCCTTCCATGTCCCATCTATTTGTGCAGCGGCCAAGAGCAAAGAATATCTACACACACGCGGGTGGTCGGTTGATCGATGCGGGCAGATACATCCAACGAAGAATGGGTCCGCCACCACCACCCACACCCGCTGCCCACCGACTGTACCATGCCAACAAACGTGCTTGCAAGCTACTTATAGGGGTGGTTATCCTTGCCGGCATTGTGGTTGTATGCTCTCCTCGCACACTTCCTTTCCTCCTCCTCCTCCTCCTCTTATTCTCATCCCCACGCATACACTCCTATAGTTGGGGCTATTCATATACTACACACATACATGCACTGCTATCAGCGACGCTACACCCCCGGACGTAATCACCATTTCAGACCTCTCCTCACTACAAGAACTGCGCATCAATGCGTTAGACCCCATGCTGGTATGCCAGCACAGCACCTGTGGTCCCGTACTTACACCCGCCGTCCTGTCAGGCCAGTAGAATAGTCGTTCGACAGGGAAAGGACGCGAGTGCTAGTACGGTCATCCGTTTGGCAATCCAGACCGCTGGTCGTGCTTCATTTCGGACTAGTGATCCAAGTGCAGTGTCAACACACTTCCAAGTGGATATCAGTGTAGGCGCATCCATCGCGTGTCTGTCTCACACGCGATCCGATGTAGGGGAAAGCATTCTTTCCCGACTTCCGTCGGCAAAGTGTGTGCTCACGATCGCTGCTACAAGTCGATCTCCCGCCTGCCTCTCGTCTTGCCCAGCTGCAACGGTTGATCATCTGCAGTGGCAACGATGTGGTGGATGTGGAAGTGGATGTGGCCACATCCACTGCCGTGACATTCCAACTCTCACACACGCCGTTTCATGCGGTAGGGCTTGTTTGCACACGCGCACTCATGCTGCATACAGACACTCGCTGCTCCCGCACTCACCATCATCGCGGATGACTATTCCGGTCTGCAGGCTGATGTCACTGTGCAGCGCTTACACATGCGTCTGGAGCAGTCTGTCGCCAATGTCACGCTGCATACCACCCCTTCACCACAGCAGCTGACACTCATCGGCGTGCATTCGAGTGCATGGACCCGTGTAGACGGTGCTTTTGCTGGGCACATTGATGTGCGCGGTGAGCTGGGCACCGAGGTTGTAGGTGCTGGTGTGGCGCTACAAACCAGCTTGCCACAGCAACGCACAGGCACGCGCTTTGCATCCTCCTCTTCGAACACGGTGTCCATCTCCATGCACGAAGGCTATGCTAGTCTGATGTTTGTGTAAATATATGTGTATGCCCCATTGTGCACATAGCATCAATAAGTCATTCAAGGTTGCATGCTTTACTATGTGTGTGTGTGTCTGTTTGCGGATGAATTGGTGCTGAGGCACGCCTGAGTCTTAGCACACGTCGAGTCACGTTGAATAGTACGTGTTGATGGCACTTGACCTCTGTGGAGAAGGCGGGGGATGTCCAAAAGATGAGTGGAGAAGTGTTTCAAGAAGGGAGGATGCCGCACTTGGCATGCAACGACGCTGCACACCCACACCCCCATTAGTAGAAGGTGATGGTGTGCAGAAACTTGTCTTCGCCCCGCGTCTGCCGCATTGT
>QZWT01000085.1:0-36450 GCA_004114315.1 Cochlonema odontosperma | reverse complement strand
CGAGGTCACGTGGTGTGGCGGCACGAATGGCGGTGCGTGCAGCTGCGGTGCATCGATGTCCCGCCGGTTGACCGCGATGGCTGCTGCATTTCTCGTTTCTGTGTTAAGGGGAAAGCAGAACGACGACGCCACGCGCAATGGCTTTGTTTGCAGCGCGGTGGTTTCTGATGTGTGAAGTGGTGGCGCAACAATCGCAACGGGAAGGCTTCACCTTCTGCTCAGACGCAGAATAGGAGCACCTCGCTCAGCGAAGGCCGTTGAGCCGAATAAACCCTTCAACAACCACTTCGTCTCGTTTCACCCCCTCACGCCCGCACTTCCCTCTCGTCTCCGCCCCCGCCCCCGCCCCCGTCCCCGCCTCGATGCTGCTTGACATCGTGAATACATGCGACAACTGCGCTGACGAAACCGTCTACGCGCGTCTCCTGTTTCGTGGTACATGCATTGGCTATTTAACCCCAGACGCATACACTGCGCTCGCTGAGCGAAGCAACGCCGCCGCGTGCACACCCTCGCCCTGGGTCGTCACACCCACGACCATCGCACTCGCCCCGCATCTGGACACGCTGGCAGCGCGGAATGACGCGGTTGTCGAGACGGTAGACGCGTGGCGTCGTGGACACCGGTTTGCCGCGTTGCGAGGTGGGCAACACCAAGTGTGGAGGCGTGCTGACAGTGGAACGCGCGTGTACAGGCTGGCGTGACGAGCTCTATCCGGTGTATGGCGCAGACGGGGAACTGGCGTTTGTGGTGGAGCGTGCTGCTGCAGTGGTGTTTGGCGTGGTGACCTTTGGTGTGCATCTCAACGTGTACACCCAACGGGCGGATGGCGAGTGGCGCATGTGGATTGCTCGGCGGAGCGCCAGCAAATCCACATGGCCTGGTCGACTGGACAATGCTGTGGCTGGTGGTATTCCTTACGGACTCAGTGTGGCCGAAACAGTCGTCAAAGAGTGCATGGAAGAGGCAAATCTGCCTGCGTCGTTGGCGCAACACGCCATCCCAGTGGGCGCCATCTCATACATCTCCCTGACAGACAACGGCATCCAGCCCGAGATCCAGTAGGTTGCCACGCAATCTTCACCACTGACAGCCCATGCTCGCACCGTGTAGGTACATATTTGACTTGCTGGTCGACGAGACTGTGCAGTTGCAGCCGAATGACGGCGAAGTGGACAGCTTCATCGTGTGGGACAAACGCCAGGTAACGCACGCGTTGGCTCGTGTGGCCACTGGCTTAAGATACATAGTTATTACACCACATCCATACAAAAGAATTCAAACCAAACTGTGCGCTTGGTAGTCTGCCTGCTGCTTGCGTGCACGTCTCTATTCGTCTAACGGGGAGTGTAGTTGCCATTGATTTTCTGTTTCGGCACGGATCGCTCAGTCCCGACGACACGTCCGACTATCTGGCACTGGTGTCACGCATGCACAGACGGCTTCGTCTTCCAGGTCCCCATGGTCAACAGCTTTAGGAAGACGACGTGTTGTCGTCAATCACACTCGTGTCGTCAATCACACTTGTGTCGTGTACCATCAGCTTTTGCAAAAACGTTTCGTACGGCAACCCTTTGGCATCACACCATGTAGCATGGCGCCAGTCCATATGTGCAATAGCCAGCAGCAGCGAGTCTGCGTAGTCGTCCCGTTTCTTCGCGTCTCGAAAATTGCTTTCCTGCGCTTGGTGCTTGAGTGTGATCATGCGTGTGTCAAGCAGACGCTTCACCAACTCCACTGCGCGACGCTTTTTGAGCCGCTGCATAGCAGCCACTCTTGCCGCCGGGCTTTTGCTCTCCTTGTTGATCACGACTGCGTCGTTACCAACATGTGCGACTGCGGGTGCATAATAGCCTGCGACGCGGTACGCAGACACGCTCTGCGCCGACACACCCCGTCCGCACAGCACAGTATGCAGCATGGCTTCGACTGCGTTTGTACGCAGCACCGGCTCGGGAATCTGCAGCACTCCGGCAGAGCGGTAGCGCTGTTGCTCGATAACGCACTCCCGATACATAGGTTGTAGCCCCGCAATCATCGAAGACGTTGCCGCTGCGTATTCCGAGGCACGGTATTTCGCGGCTTCGGTCAGCGTGATGACATCCCAGTGCACGAGCTCCCATGTGGGTGTGAGAATAGCGAGCCCAAGGTTGCGGTAGCCGATGTCTATCGCCAAAGTCGTCGTAGGCGCCTCGACAGTCGCGATGAGCTGCTCGAGACGCGCGATGAGCTGGTCGCGCTTTCCGGTCGTGTCTTGGCCGTAGCGCACCAGTCGCTCGCGAAGCTCTGACACCTTGGGCTTTGTGGCCAGCGCGCGGCGTAGCAACCGCGTCTGCATGTGGCTGTCAACGGAAGCCAACGCCTGGCGATCTATGAAAAAGCACAGCACCGCCTAACGCGGAAAACACTGGCACGCGTCAACGCGCGCGTTGCCTATACCCTTAGCATGATGAGAATGTGTTTATAAAGCATCAAAATTGATCATATGCAGCACTTCGTGTCTTTCCCTTTCGTCCTCTCGCTGCGCGCGTCGTGTGTTAGCACGCATGGTGGTCGCGGGGCAGCCACACACCTTTTCTCGGATGCGCAAAAGTGCGACAACAAGGACCAGACCGATCATTCCTGCGACCAGCGAGAGCACAACACTTGCTACATACTCGCTGGGACTGGTTGCCATGATCCGCTTCCACTCGCCTTCTTTATCGCTTGGCACCATCACCATCAGCATTGTGTTCGGGATAACACCGCTCCATAAGCGATACTCCCCCTTCTGGTTGGCTGCGTAAAGCCTGTCGATGTAGTTTGTGGTGTGTGCAAGTCCGTGGATGTGGTGTGCGGTGTGGAGCGGATTGTATGCAGATTGTGGAAGTTGTACAGACGTGTGTCGACGCGGCGGATCGGTGAGAAAAGCATGGAATGATGCGCCTCTTGGTACAATGAACGACGGAGAGTAAGTGGAAGACGACAGCGTGGCAGCATCGGAGGGCGTAGGAGGGGTAATGTTGGAAGGGTAATCCGGCTGTTCAAGCACCACTACATCCGGCTTGTCAGTAACACGTTCAGTCGTCGTGGCCGCCACCACCACCAGCGTACTCATCGTCTTGAGGAAAAAAGCGTCAGGATGACCATTGTTCTCCAGCGCAATGATGCCTCGCTTTCCTGCATCTTCCACTTCCAGCAGCAGATCCACAATACCGTGATTGAACAGATCGAGAACTGCGATCTTCCACACCTTCATTCCAACATCAATCGCTTTCATGCTGAATCCACGACCCCGCATGCATTCAGCACACGCCTTTCCCTTCCACAATGCCAAGTGGTTGTCACGGTCAATGACAATCACGTCGTTGTATCCGTCCAGATCGACATCGGCAACAGCCATCCACACGGGACTTGTTCCGTCCATAGTGGTGACACCGTTGGGCATCTCGATAACGAAGTGGTCGTCGCTCCACCCCAGCATGTTGTTACCCGTGCACACCAGAGCAGGTGGCGAATGCGCATACTGGACGTGTAGGTGGCAGGTGCTTCCGCTGCACACCGTGTACACACGATCCACCGCACCGTCTCCGTCTACAAGCCTTCAGCAGGCGCAGAGATGACATACACCACTTGCCGATATCGGAGAACACTACCATGCCCGTTCCGGCCGCCAATGCCCGATTCTGATCGCTGCCGTTGAGCAAAGTGTCGTTGGAGTAGACACGATATGTGTTGTCCGCACACTCGATGTACATGTCAGGCACGCAATCGCCAGTGACATCCAGTATGGCGTTGGAATGCGGGCTTCTCCACTCACACATCCCAGGCAGGGCAGCTTGGCCGTCACGCATGAAGCCCTGTCGCGTGCGTGTGGCAAGGGTGTTGTTCGGAAGGATGAACGACTGTGCCTTGTAAGCGTCTGGAAGCGTGGTGTAGTTGGTGTATGCGGGGGGATGGTGTGCGCGCTGGAGAATTATGCCGTCCTGACCGGTGAGTGACACGAACAACGTGCGGCCGAGAAGCGACACGCCTTCGATCACACCATCCACGCTAAGTGTCTTAGTGGGTGATTGGAAGGCGTTGTGGAGGGAGCGCGAGGTGAAAAGAGAGGATCGGTCGGGGGACAGCAGGAGAAGATCCAGCGAGCCCTCGCCCGTCATATCAAAGATGCCAGCAAGCGTCATTCCCCATGTTATCTCCTGCGTAATAAATGCCGAGCGGATCCACGACATGAAGGCGGTGTGGGCCACTTCACAGCCAAGTGGGCACACTCACACGCGTGAGGGAAACCACGCACCAGTGAGGCGGACGCAACTGTGCTGATCAGTGTCTTTCGTTGTTGACGCGAAGATCCACACAAGCAACAGCCTTGCTGAGCGAGAAACGACCAGATGGATCAGTATGTGCACGGAAGTAGCGGAAGTAGTGGAAGTAACGAACGTGCCACGACAACAGAGGTAAGCAGTGAGCGAGTGGGATGAGCAAGTTGATCTTAAACAACAGCTTATGTGCTTAACTCGTGTGCGTATACACATCTATATTGACTACCTAACCAGGTCACCAGTATGCTTCTTTCCAAACGCCACCATCAGATCGGCTAAAACGCGCGGCTAATCCTCCAGGAAGAAATAGTTGCCTGCGTTCTTTTGTTCTCGATCCATCTGCGACTCAGACTTGTTAATGCGTGGGCGATAATTGGTAGGATCACGCCGGAACGTGATCTCCAAGCTTTTCAAGAATCTGTTCATCCCTGTCAACAAACTTTGTGGACTAGATGATGGCCATACAGCGTGAGTCGTTTGCCACGCCGCAGAAGGAAGCTTACGAATTTGCCACTGCGTCAATAGAGGGTGTACCGTCGTAGACGACAACGCGATCAGCCAGATAGGTAGCCATGATGAAATCGTGCTCGACGATGAAGGCCGTCTTTTTGGCATGCAACACGAAACGCTTGATCACCTTGGCGGCAATGATACGCTGTTCCGAGTCCAGGTACGCACTCGGCTCGTCGATCAGATAGATGTCTGCCGGCTGGCCCAAGCAAAGGACGATAGCCACACGTTGCAGCTCACCACCCGACAGATGAGACACTTCCTGATCAATGATGGGTTCGATCTGCAGCGGCTTCACCACATCCGTCTGAAACTGCTGATGCAGGAATGCTGCTTTGATTTTCTTAATGAACAGCATACGTACTGTGCCCTACACCTCCGCGTCAGCACAGGCTGTCGCACGCTGGAAAGGAGTGCGGACCGGCGACAGACCTGGAATTTCGGGCTGATCTTTTGTGGTTTGTAGCTGACATTCAGTTCAGGCACCTGTTCTTCCGAGTCCGCTTTCAATAGACCGGCGAGCAGGCGGATAAAGGTAGTCTTGCCCGTGCCATTTTGACCCAGCATAACAATGATCTCCGAGTCGGTAAAGTCACCGGACTCCACACGCAACTTGAAGTCGCCTAATTGTGAGAACATGTGCTTGTGTGGGCACACGCGTACCTAGCGTCTTTGTCATGGAGGGGTATTTGAAGCGTCGATGACGCTGTATATCGCTCTCCTCCGCTTGCTCCACCATTTTAAAGGTCAACGACTCTTCGCGGAAACGCAGATTCTCCGTGGGTACCATGCCGTCAAGGAAAATGTTGATTCCTGGTTGTAGGTGAGGAAAGCGGCGGTGGCTGTCGCAGCACGCCCACCTTCACGAACACTAAACGGGAGAGTGACTACGCCGTAGACAGCGGGCACACCATATAACACACAAATGAAATCCGACAAATAGTCCAACACACTCAAATCGTGCTCAACCACAATGACATAGCTAAGAGGGAGGGACAGAGAGGGAAAAGAATGAACACGGCGTGAGAAACAGGACGAAAAGAGCGATTACATGGTGGAAGCCAGTAGAGACCGAATGGCTCGTGCTGCGTTCAAGCGCTGCTTCACATCCAAGTAGCTGGACGGCTCATCGAACATGTAGCTATAAGTGTGCGGATGCTGTGTCAATTAAAAGGGCAACAACGATGATAACGACGACAACGGCGACGACGACGACGACAACGCCTACATATCGGATTTCTGCACACAAACGACAGCAATGGCAAACCGCTGCAGTTCACCACCCGACAGCTGTTCAACACCGCGCGTCATCACGTCCTTCAAATCTACATACAGGCTAAGCATGTTTCGCCCTTACCGACAATACACGCTTACCTAGGGCGTCGATCATGTCCTGCTTGTTGTCCAGCTCTGCTTTAGCCTCCAGTAGATCGACCACCTGTCCTCTGACAGCTTTTGGAATGTGGTCGACGTATTGCGGTTTGATGATAGCCTTCAAATTGTCCTCCAGAATCTTGGTGAAGAAGTTCTGCAGCTCAGAGCCACGAAAGTGTCGCAGAATATCTTGCCAGTCGGGCGGGTCGTCGTAGTGACCCAGATTTGGCTTGAGCTTGCCGGCCAGAATCTTAAGAGCAGTGCTTTTGCCGATACCGTTGGTGCCGACCAAACCGAGCACTTGTCCAGGTCGCGGGATGGGTAGACGATGCAGCTTGAAAGAGTTGGCGGAGTAGCGATGCGTGGTGTCCTTTTCCAGATTGGTGGGCAGATTGATGATGTGAATGGCGCCGAACGGACACTTTTTTGGACAGATACCACAGCCGATACACAGATCCTCGGAGATGAATGCGATCTTCGCGGTGGGCCCCACTTCAATACACATCTTGCCCATGCGCACAACGGGACACGATTTTTTGCATTCTTGTCGGCACTTTTTGGGGCGGCACTTGTCTGAGTTTACGATGGCGATGCGCGTCAGTTTGTCGGACATCGCGCTGCCACCTCCGGGGAAAAAGACGGTCGCGGCACGTTGATGTCCGTTCAGCCGCGAAAACGAAGCACGCCAGCTGCCCGCCAACGCGCATTGCCCGTACGCCACGCCACGCCGCAAACAAGCCAGCCGGTGCCGCAGGCTGCTTCGACGCTGCGCAGCTCGTTGTCCGCATCGGCAGATGTTGTTGAAAACGCTTTGTTTGCTGATCGGCTGCGTGCTATCGAGCAGCGTTTGCTTTCCAGCGAGCTGTCGGTAGACGAGCGAGATCGCTTGGAGTCTGACAGAGACGACCTGGCGCGCAAATTGCAGATGCAGCCGTTGTCGTCCACCTTGCGATCCAGCTCGCGTATTGCTCAGACCGGCGGAGGTCCGTCGGAACAATTCAACCGCGCTGCCATGCCCAACAACCCGCTTTCTCCAGCCGTCCATGCTTCCCATTTGGGCGCAGGCCAGACAATACATGCCGGGTCGTTGGTGAAGAAGAGGAAGCTGAAGGAGCTGGTTGCCACCATGGACCCTGCTGAGGCACTGGACGTGGATGCCGAGGATGTGAGTGGGCGTGCAATGTGGCGGCATCCACATCGCTGATCGCAACGGTGTGGGAACTAGCTGCTGCTGGAACTTGCTGACGAATTTGTGGAATCCGTTACTGCGTTTGCATGCAAACTGGCTAAGCACCGGAATGCCGATGCACTAGAGGTGAAAGATCTGCAGCTTCATCTGGGTAAGCGTGAACCGCATTTGCATGGTCACTGATGGTATCGCGTACACACACGCGCACACGCGCACACAGAACGTAGCTGGAATATCCGTGTTCCTGGATTTGCCTCTGACGACGTGCGGTCCTTGAGAAAGCCGCAGATCACACCCGCGCATCAACAGCGGATGCGGCTGGTGCAGGAGGCAAAAGCAATGCGCAAGTCTGAGGGTAGGCGTATGCATCATCCACGCCTGCATCATCCACGCCTGCATCGCTCACACACGCCCAGGATAAAGAGTGAATGCTTGCCATTGTCGTGCGTGAAATCTGTCATCCTGTGTTGCCATACACATTGTCTCTCTCTGTTATCCTCTTCATAACCTACCACAACGCTCGTTTCCCGCATCTTTCAACTGCCACGCAGGATCATAGCCTTCGGGTAGATCGCTGTTCCGTAAAAACGGGTTGGGTTGAGTCGAGTCGACAGATCCAAGCGATGTGAATCCGCGTTGGTACAGCTCACAGAATGGAATATCGACGGCATGCGTAAAGTCCCAGATCTCGTGGTACTGCCAGTGCAGAATGGGGTGGATCCGCATGACTTGTGGCCAACCCGGGTCTGTCTTCATAAATGTTTCTAAGTGTTCTTTCATCGCAAACGTGTCAGCAGAAGCGGCACCCTCCGCACTCGCTCACCAGCATACGGATCGCCGCGACGTATTCCTAGAAATACTGCGCCAACCGTCGGCTCCTCGACAAGAAATTCATTCAACGCCTCTTTCATTCCTTTTCGAATACGATACAATTTTAAACAGTACAAGTGTTTGCATGTTTCCGTGAACGCCTCCATTTCCGTAAAGATATGGTCTTCCGGGGGTGTGACAAACAGGGAGAGAAATGGTGCGTCCTTCGCTCCGTCTACCTTCTGCCGTCGATGCCATACTGCTTTCAGCAGATGCAGTAGCACAGTGCAATCTTTCCCGCCGTTGAAACTAAGCGCTAGCTCGTTGAATCTACCCACACGCGTATTAGCGAGATCTACCCCACGCCTTGTGCCGCCTCCTCCGCCCCTCCTCCGCCCCCCTCCTTCGTCCTCGCCTACCGGTATCTTCTAAAGCTTTCTTCGAGAATCCGGATGCTTTCGCGCAACGATGCAGAAAAGGAAGCATCGCTGTACGCTAAATCGTACACGCGTGACGCGTTCTCTGCCATCGTCATACGCGAAGTGGTGAGGGAAATGGAGCGACACGGGCATTCTGTGCCCACGCAGTGCCGTGCTTGCTGTCTGCTCGCCAATGCTTACTGCTGCAAACACCGTCGCAGCTGTTCTCCGCTGATGTGTAGACACTGGAGTGCCTTGTAGAGTAAGTGAGGACGTAGCTGAGGGACATGATTGACAGGCGCTAACAGCCATCATTCTTGTTTTAGCAACAGCAACGAACAACAGACAACGCTCTGATCGTGAGTGTATGCTTTACGCTAGAGCTCTGACACCATACTGCTTAAAGCCAGCTATCGCCACCACATAGTAGTGGGTGCGCGTCATCGCCAAGTGCTGCACAACACCTCACACCAGAACGCACAGGAGACTGTTCTGAACACCGCACACGCCCGTACACGTCATCAGACACCATTGCGTGGCTACGCAGCTCACCGCGAGAGTGAGCAGTGCTGCGGCAGTTGCTGTCGAAAGATGTGTGTCCGAACAATGCGCGGTTGTCTTTTGGCATAATACCGATTTATTCCTTCTCTTTCTCAGAGCAATGCGGATGCCGTCGCTATTCAGCATCTCCGCCAACGCGCTCGAAATAGGGCGTCATAAACTCGAAAAAGGCAAACTGGCTGGGAGATGTCCCGTACTTATAAACAAATCTACAAAGGGTGCATGTGCGTTAGCACCATCTCGCCAAAGAGTGCCACGTACCGACTGGCAAGGTAGGAGCCGAAGATGGCGCGAATATAGTTGTCTGGCACGCGTTCAAGAATTAGATCCAGTCCAAGTGTTTCCAGCAACAGGTTCGGCAATGCCTCCTGCAATACAACACGCCGCAGTGGAACATTGTCCCACAGCGACGTGTGCTGCAGCTCTTCGTTCAAACGAACAATCGCATAACTCAGATCATCCGAAATCACACACTTCGATTGGTTCGACTTCTGCGACTGTTTCCATATACACTCGAACTCCAGCTCTGCGTTCTTCTCGATGATCCTATGCACCTCGCCAATGTACGCTTTGTAGAACTCGGGAACGTGGTCGGGTTTGACCATCATGTGTTGCTGGAATTCTTCGTCGTTAAACGCCAGTGCTGCCATCACCTCAAGCGACGAGCTGGTCACACCGCCCTTGTTAGCGCTCGCATCCTTGAAAATCGTTGTGCCCGCAGCCTCCAGGCGCAGGCGCGCCTCTTGCGTGAAAAACAGATTCGCGCCTTCAACGATATACTTGAAGCGCGGGTTTCCGTCGGCATCCAATAACTTATAAACATTATTCACATCCACCGCCTCAGGACGTCCACCGCATGGCACGAACAGCAGTGCTGATGACAGCGGATTCAAGTGGAACTCGTTTCGGAAAGTCAGTCCATCCTCAACAGTCTGGCCATCTGTGAAACCGTGTTACATGTAGACAGTCATGCGGTGCTGAACAACACTGCCAGCACTTGCCGCGCACTTCCCGCACGCTTACCTGGAAGTTTGATCTGGTACTCATCCACCAGCACACGGAAGCCCTGCGGACTCAGCTTGGCCACATCAAACTGACTAATTGTCAGCCGTGCATCGGCCAGTCTTGCCAGCTCCTCACGATCAATGCCAACCGGATCGTACAGCACACCACTTCCATCCACAATGCTGACAGTCTTGTCCTTCGATATCTTGATTTCGTTGGAGCCAAGGTCACCATCCGGTCCGCCCGTCTGCGTCTTGGTGCATTCCTCCTCGGTGATGCCCATTTTGCGGTAGATACCGATCACGTATTGATGCACAGAGCGCGTGGTCATGCCGAACGTGTCATGCGGAATGCCACCGATAGCTTGGCTTTTGCCGGTGGTGAAGGCCTTCCACGTGCGTGCACCGCGCTTGCGTGCATGCTGGCTCGCCCAGTCCATGTAGTCAGCGGTGCCCTCGTCTGGACCAAGGAACAGAATCTCCTCTTTGCCATAGAGATCGACGATTTTCTCCTTGATGCCCGCGGTCTTGCCCTCAATCAGCAGATCGAGAATACTGTCAATGTACTTCTCGAAAGCCACACGCGGCTTCTCCTTGTCCACGTCCAGGAGAATGGTTCCTTTGCTACCACCCTCGGGAATGTCCTTGTTCTTGCGCTGCTGCGTTGCTGCCAGCGCATAGTTCTCGTCGAACAAGCTGCGCAGATTGATACTGTACGCTTCTCGATTACGCGACCGAATAATACGAACACCGCCGCGCGCCACGTCCCGGAAGCGAAGATGGAACCCACGAAACTCAGATCCAACCACCAGGATCAGCCCAAACGGTTTGATGGGATACTCGATCTCGGGCAGGAAATCGGGTGTCAATCGGAACGACAGCGCCACCTTCGTCGGCTGGTAGAAATTGGTTTTCAACACATGCTTGTTGAAAGTGAGGAAGGACTCGAACACCATGTATTCATGGGTGTTGGCTGTCGTGCGTTTGATCTTCTCCAGCAGTTCGTCATCCGACAATGGGATTGCCGTGCGAATGCGCATGTATGAAATGGTTGGCCTAGCCGCGTGAGCATACACGGCGCAGCGGCACATACTTAAGTGCAGCCTTGGGCGGATTAATGTAGTGCACCATGGCGAAATTCACGTAAAGCAGCTTCAGCAGCTCCGGGTACATTTTGATAATCTCCAGGATGTACTCTCGCGTGAAAGTGTCGGTACGCAAGCGCTTCTTGATTTTCGTGAGCACTTCAACGTGCGCTGGGTTTTCCAGATCCATGATTCGAGCCAGTGTTGTGTACTCGTTTCCAAGACGGTTCAAAAAGTGCTGAGAGAAGATCCATCCCACGTATGCATAAATAGCTTCCTGAACTACACTTCGATAAGCACCCGTATGGTAGTGGTAGTAGTGATGGTGGCAGCACTGACAGCGGATGACAAGACGACATACCGCTCAAACGCTTTGTTTGGAAGAATTCTTGTAGCGGCGTGGTAGGCAAGCAGTAGATTAAACTGGCTTCCTTCATGACCTGAAACACAGTATGCTCGATGGGTAGTGCTTTGGAGTTGGGCACGGGGTTGAGGTAGATGCTCAAGATGGTGACTCCGTTGGAAAATTGTTCTGAAAATGGTAAAAGACATGTAGCACGACCCCGCACCTACCAACGTATTTCCGCGTGGAGTATAGATCGTAGTAGTGATACAGGTCGGACATGGCAGAAAAGAACTTTTGTGTGCTGCGCTGGCGATACCCGATAACAATGCGCTTCTCACGCGAGTTCTCGATCGGGAACATTTCGATAACAGGCCCGGTACGTGCGAGCACGGTTTTAATCACCTGCTCGTACATCTCCAGCGTGTTCTCCGTAGCCTTCTCCAGAAAACGCTTGTCTGACACAAGGCGAATGTTCGTTTCCTCCTCCGGCGTCGGTTCCGATGTGACAAAGTTGCACTTAGCCACAAAGTAGCAGCGCAGCTGGGTCTTGATCGATGAGCTCACCGTGCCCCGAGAGCGGTAGGTCTCCAGACGATACGACAGCTGGCGAGTGGACCCGTCCAGGTATTTTTCATCGATGCGCCGCTCGGTGTTGGTGCCAGATGTTTGGGACACACCTGGACGGCTGGTGTGGATGTAGATAGCGCCGTCGTCCGTTTCGCGCTGCAGGTTGACCTCCAAGTCGTGTTCGTTCTTGGTGTAGGCGAAGATCTTTGAGCCGTACAGCGCTGCAAAAAGCGAGATGTGTGAGCATCGTCGTTTCACAGCGGCACAGGCAGCGCATACCCATCACATGATTGGCAATAGTCTCCACGGACTCCAGCATGAAATACATATCGTCGATGCCGAGGTTGCCGTAGAACCAGTTGACCTCGTTCTCGACCAGTTCTGCAGGGAGAAAGCCCTTTTCTTTGATGTAAGCCACTACTTGGTGGAGTTGAGCGCCTTTTCCTTCATAGACATTGGTGGTATAGCCAGATGATTCGAATTTTGTGGTAGCAGCGTCGGAAGACATTGTGCGGGCGACAAGGCCTCGTTGAAGAGCAGTCAGCGTGTGAAGAAAAACACGAGTTACCCCGCAAAGGCCGGCTTCTTTAGCATCCACTGGCAAAAATGAAGTACTGGAAATGCCGCGCTTGTGATGCACAAACACGGGTGTTTCGGGTTTCCATTGTGCCGGAGTCTATGAAAAGAGGTTCTGTTTGCTGGTGTGCGGGTGGTAGTGGTTGCGGTGCAGCTGCACTGGATATCGCACAACATCCAAGCCAAGCTAGTGGAGAGTGATAAGCGTAGACACGCGTTTCCACGCTCGCTAGACACTATGTGGCGCATCGTTTATCGTTGCCGGTGCCGTAGAAGAGATACGCTGCCACGTCTTAACACGGGTACAGACGCTCTCCTTGTACGACACACTGCGTCCTCGTATAGTGTGAACCATGTAATGGACGAATATTTATACTCGCTTCATAGGGAAACAGGAAAAAGGTATACATGATGGCTGCCTGACTGAACGGGCTTTCATCGCGGAGGCGTGCTCGACGCATCAACAAAGCGCTTGCCAACCCCCCACGCGTAGTCCCACGTGCTGGCGCGCATCGCTTCGCTCTGCCGTTGCACCATAGCGTGGTATCGGCCATGTCGTGCCAGCAGATCAAAATGCTTGCCGGACTCAACAATACATCCATTATGCAGTACCACTATCAGCGAGGAACGTCAGTAGAGTGCAGAGACAATGTGCTCGTTACATATGCGGTCGGCCACTTGTGCTGCTGACACGCGGTAGGTAGCCACCACCAGAGAAGTTGCTGTTGGTTGGGTGAGTATGCGTCCCAACCCCTTCCAGCGCTGTACCTGGATACAGTCTACGAATAGAGTGCAGCAGCCGTGCTTCATCGGTCAATGGTAGAAACTTCGTCGCATCGTCTACCAGCAGTAGCGTGGGTCTGCCAGCTAATGCTCGTGCAAGGCTTAGCTGAGGCTGGCGGTGGTGAAGCTCTTCTGGTGTCTATCGCCACCCGTGGTTATCGACGGAAGAGCTGTCAAGATCGTACCAGTGTGTCGAGCCGCGTTGATAGGCCGTGCGACAAAGACGCGATCCACGACGATAGCTCTACCGTGCAGATCGCACGCTCGACTTCGGTGTCGCATAGCGCTCTCCCAAACTTAATCGCATCCTCGACCGTGAAGCCAATCAAGGGTACTTCCGTTTCCACGTACCCCATCCCGCCTCGTAGTGTCTCCAGATTCCACTCCTCCACCGCCACACTGTTCACCTCAATCTTGCCCTCGTTGCTCACGTAGTAGCGCATCAACAGCTCGAGCACTGCCGACTTGCCGCTCCGGGAGTTACCAATAATAGCCACGCTTCGACCCGCTGGCACGCGAAATGACACGTTCTTGAGCACAAAACGTGCTGCATGTGCAGGATAGGCAAATCGAACGTTGCGGAATTCAAGCCGACCATTCTTCCACACAGAATCCGATTTACCTGACGGCTCTACTGGCTGTGAAAGGATGTCCAGGAATCTGAGAATACGCAGCAGAGAATGAGCACAGCGTTAGATTTCTCAGCCACGTACTCGTTTGTCTTGCGATTTGCTTCGGCATATCGAGTGTTCAGATTAGACAAGATAGCGCTGCTATTGAAGGTAAACATCACCGCGAAAATGATTGTCAGCATTGCGGCCAACGAGCTTTTTCCGGAGGTAACGAGGTCGCCGCCGTAGTAGAAGCCGACGGTGTAGATGACAAAGAGAAAGGCTGTTGACAGGCCGTAGCAGATGGAAGAGAGGAGTTCTGCGCCATACAGTATTCTGGACACAGTGCGATCGTCATCTACAAAACTGTCACGACCGTGCCTATGCACACAGCCTGATGTGCATACCAGCAACGATCTGCATGAAATAGTCTTCCCGATTCAGCAGCTGCACTGTCTTCAAATGTGTTGTCGTTTCACGGATCAGACGAACCGAGCGACCATACGCTCTTTTCGTCAAGCCACCTAGCCTGCGTACGGATGCGCGTTATGCTCGGTCGTTTTTCAGAGTAACACATACTTGGTGAACGCGTTCTCCTGGATATGACTAACACCGGAGGCGATTGGATACATGACATACATCGACAACGACAGAGACCATCTAAAGTGTGATTAGAAATGGACTGGCCTTTGCCGAGACGCAATCTACCCATGAGAAAATGCAATTGCAATGCCGGTGATAAGCGTGATCACGTTAAAGATGCCCTCAGAGAAATATCCTTGGAGCAGATCAGACATATACGCCGCGCCCACAGCGATCAACAGGGACGGTTTGTCTGCACCAGTCAGTCAGTCAGTCAGTCGATGACTGCAGCATTCTCGGCAACTGACCATGATGCGAATGTTGGATCTTGTTCACTTCCGCCGTCGGCAAATTGAGCACGTTCCTGAAGCATTTGATACGCAAGTCGGTGATCAGCTCGTTCGCAAGTGACCCAAGCGCAAAAGCCTGTGCGAACTGGACGATGAACGATAGTACCGAAAGTGCTGCAATCAGGTAGAGCCAGATGGACGTGCCGTCAGTGTCACTGCTAGCCGTGCGTGTCGTGCATTAGGACACACGCACGTAGACACCCACCCGCCCACCTGCTCCCGACTTACTCGCTCGTGCCTAATGCCAGCAGAAATTCAGCGAGCATCATTGCGAAAAAAGGCAGTATCACTCCTTCAAGCACCGAGCAGAACGATCCGATAATCAGGCGTGCGCGGTATGACAGCGTGTAGCCTAGCACGCGCAACGCAGCAGACCGCTCTATCATCACTTTTTTCGTTGGCTTCTTTGTCTTGGCGATGGTTGCGACCGTGATGTTGCTCTCGCTCTCCAAAGTAAGCGTGGTATGCATACCGCTGCTCTGAGACAGCTTCTCGTTTGCCCCTTGCGGCGTCTCGGATGTCTCCGCCGACAGCATCTCTGCAAACACGCCTTTTTGCCGCACAAGGGTCTTAAACGATCCTTGCTCAATCACTCGGCCCTGTTCCATTACCACTAGCGCCGTCCATCTTGATCAGCACAGAAGGACGAGTGCGCACACGCACCAATATCTTTGCCGTGTTTGGCGAGCGAGCTTTTTGCGTGGATGGCAATAACGATGCGACCGCTAGTCAGCCGCGGAATTAACATCATCAGTGTGTGCTCTGCCATGTCGTCCAGGCCGCTAAATGCAATCAGCTTGCTTCGTGCCAAACGGCGACTAAATACTACCTCGTCCACTCATCCAGTATCAGCAGCGTTGGATTTTTGATCAAGGATCGTGCGAGAATAATTTTCTAGCACAGCAATAGGTCAACATACTGCATGTGAATGGTCACGTAGCCGTACCATTTTCAATTCCCCGCTCAATGTGAATCCACCGCTTTCACCGATGGTCGTGTCGTACTGCTCTTCTAGCTTGCGCACGGCACTGTCGATGTCCAAGAACTTGCAGAGCTCCTGGATGGTTGCTAGCGTAGGAGGGTTCTTCATGTCCAGACAACCAAACGAGATGTTGTCTCGAATTGACGCGGTGAATAGAATCGAATCCCGGCTGATGTAGCCGATACTCTACGCAAACGGATTACACCATGCGTGCGGTAGAGGGAACTACCTGCCGCATCGACGCGGGAGCAATCGTAGAAAGCGGAATATTATTGACCAGAATGTGACCAGCTGAGCGACGTGTTAGCGCGCGCAGTGTGGAGCGCAGTGCTTCCAGCCATTTACTTTGACAGGTGTGGAACTTGCAAAGCAGTGCGCCGATCGAACTCTTGCCACTGCCAGGAGGACCAACGATGCTGATGTAGTCGTGAATCTTCAGGTCCAGCGAGAAACCGTTAAGTGCTTGGGCCGACGTGGTTGCATAGGAAAACCCGACGAGTTGGAACGAAAGACGCTGGATCGGAGCAGTAAGCACACCGCGGTTCGGATCCACCGCGGTCCACGCTGCCATTTTCTGCATCAACACCCTTGCCGTTCCGCTGGATTTCCGAACCACCGCGAGAGATCTCGGAAGGTCACTGAACGAAAGTGACGCTACACGCGTGAGTCATCGTGGCTGAACGAGAAAGGCAACCAGTGACTATCGCAAGAAATACGGCCAGCAGTATTGAAATCGTTGATTTCCCATCGCGGATCAGCTGGGTAGCAAGCCAAAATGTGAGAGCGTATGACCCCACTATCATGTCTCATCATTCGCCGTCCTTTCCACACACACACCCCTGAACGCTTGCATCACGTACAGATCACAAAGTAGACAAATCCAGTAGCCAGGCTTTGCAGGAGGCACCGAGCAGATGACCAGGACACGCTTTGCTTCAGCGAGTCTCTACGTCTGTGAGATGGAGGCGTACGAGCACGAGCACGGGCACAATGCTTACCGGTATCGGGTGATGATCCATTCGGTGCCACCATATGCCTTCACGGTTTTCAGGCCGCGTAACGCACCCGTTACCACAACATCAGCCGCGGCATAAGACGCCGCGATGTGGCGCGAACAGTAGTCGTTAGCCAATGACAAAATACCAACAAAGAAAACTACAGCACGCGTGGGCAAACGTGTGATGCGCTTTCCACAAGCATTTCAGCCTACCTCCAGCGGGAAGAAAAGAAAGCATACATAGCGCTAAGCGCCAATCTATGAACCACCACGATCAGCACTGAGTTCGCCAGAGGGCAGACAGCTCACCAAGAACAAATGCCACCACCAAGCCGCCAACCATGTTAGAGAGTCCTTGGAGCAGTGTGGGGATGCCGGTGTTGCCCATGCCTTCGCGACAATGACTGATATCCACATTGACGCCTTTCAGAAGGTCGGCACGCTCGGTGGCGTAGGTGGACATAGGCAGATGGTAGATCCTTTTTACATACTCTCGCTTGATAGCCTGTGCATGGTGAGCTGTGTGAGTGCGCATCGAAGCGGCCCACCTTCACCTCTTGGTCGGCCACATACTCAAAGGCCATCGACTGAGCGAAGCCAAGGAGGAAGGAAGCGGCGGAGATAGCACCGAACCCCAGGATGAAAGGACTGATGCTCTCCAAGAACCCGGGGATCACCACTTCCGCGTGGTAGTTGGGGAACTTGACGAGGGTGGCGCGAATCACATCGAACAGCAACTTGAAGTTCACGATGGCAGCAGGGAACGAGAGGCCATTGGCTAGAGCAGCAATAATGCCGCCAAGCAGGATGAGCTTATGGCTGGTGCCGGAGAAGCGGTAGAGTCGGAAGAAAGCCCAGTCGGTCTTGTGCGGGATATAGCGAGACGTGTCGGCAAGCGGAGTTGCAGCCAAGCCGGATGCCGTCAGTGTGTCTGACTTATCTCTGACAGAGAGAACAGGGAGTTTAGAAAACTGGCTCATTTTAGGCAGCCGCAGCGTGGAGGATGTGGATATGTCTATAGAAGGGAAGAGCGAGCGAGCGGTGGTGGCAGCAGGGCGGAGAGTGTGTAGAAGCGAACGCTCACACGCCATGCGGAAACTCTAACCGTCGTCCGCCACCGAGATCCAGCCATGCCGCTTCGCTCCTTGAGGCGCCCATCTAGCGCGGTGTCAGTGGGAGGAAGCGTGGCAAGTCCCAGGGGCGAGGCCGTACAGTTCGAGCAGCTTTGGCGGTGCCGATGTGGATGCAGACGGAAGCAGTGTTTCGATGAACTCGTAGACGAATGCGGGATGCGATGCTGGACGGAGCACTTCGCTGTAGGCATTCTTTGGCGGAACGAAGTCGAACACACAGTCTGGACTGCGCTGGTGTCGTAGCTCTAGCTCACCTTCCTAGAAGAGAGAGGGAAGGAGGGAGGAGAGAGGGTGGATTGGTGAGTGGTGCAGAGAGAGGACGAAGCGCACACTTTTCGAAAGATCAGCATTGTGCGCTTGCTGTTGGAGAATATGTCGCCGTCATCCTGGTGATTGACCATGCGATTGGACACATCGAACTGGATCCAAGCGAAGTTTTCGACATATTTGAACTGCCAACGACTGCATGCGTTGACAACGTCAGGGAGAAACCGTTTGGCAGTCCAGATGAAAAGGATACCGCCACGTGGAATCAGCGCAGGGATAGGTAGTTTGTTCTGCAGAATGAGCGGGAGGGAGGGAAAAGAGAGGAAGGGGGGAAGGAGGGAGGGAGGGATGGCGTACAAAGCGATCGAACCCGTCCACTTCGTGAAAAGGCGGGGTCATGAGGATGCCGATAAAATGGTTTCCAAGATGAACAAGCTGCTCTTGGTGGACGCCGTCTGACAGATGCCTGTGTGGGTGATAGGAGGTCAGAGCATAGCCGGACAGAGAGGAGATACATGGCGTCGCTGCATATGGTGTTCGCCACTTCCAATTGTTCCAGCGACTGGATCGTGTGCGCCCAAGCCCGCTGTACCGGAAAGGCGGGTATTTTGCAGTAGGTAGGAGCAAAGCAGTCATGGTCGCTGGACAAAGGGGGGAGGAGGAGGTGAGTGTATGCTGCTTGCGCACACCGCCACCTGCGACACGCTACCTCTTGCGATTGACGAAGAATAGATTTCCTTGGGTGTCCTGTACGCGCACTCCACGGTAGCGTTCCAAAATGCTTTCGATGTCTGTACCGCTACGCCGGGGGTGTGAACGCACGCGTCGCACGTCTTCCCAAAATTCGTCGTCGTTCACCAGGTACTCTCTGGTGCGGGAGGTGAGCAAGCAGAGCGACGACAGCAGCGAGCCTACTCTTCGTCACTTCCGACCACCCACTCGTCGTCCACCAACAGTGCCAACTCGTCGTCTCCCAGCTCGTCACGCAGGATCTCCGAGTTGAGGGTTTGCACGGTGAACACACTGGTACGCTTGAAGACTTCTTCCAGCTGTGCTTCGTTGAGCGCCTCGCCACTTGCGGCTGTTTGGACAGCGTCAAGTTCAGCGAATTTGCGCATGATGGCCTCGACCGACTCGCCGTCTTCGACATAGCCGACATAGTGGGTGTTGCTGGTGCGTCAGCAGCGTGTATGCGCCGTGTGCTACCTCACAACGGTGGAGGCAGGCCGTTTGCGCCGCCGGTTGTGACGCGGTGGATCGTCCATTGCGGAAACACGTTCGCGCAAAACACCGCGCGGAAGACGTGGCCACTGCGAAGGCGTGAGGAGGCGAGTGGAGCGGCTGCATTGTGACGTTATTTTTGATAGCCCCACTGCTGCGCTGCTGTTGTCGATGTGTCGTCGATGTGTTGCCGTGGGGAAGTGTGTACGTGTGGAAGGCGATGGGCAAACGCGAGTACAGACGCGTGTGCGTTGTGTGGTGGTCCGTTGCTTTGTTTGAATGCGTGTGTCGTGTGTTGCATCGCCACAACGACACGCCAAAGAGCAACAACGCAACAACAAAACCAACCACCTCTTGTCAGCACGCTGGGCCACATCGTTGCTGTCCAGGCGTGTCGCGTGGCGGGCGTGCAGCAGCAGCGCACTAAACCACGGCGTGGGGTGAGCGCGGCGAGTGACGTGTCCGCTTTCGCATGGAATGGCTGCGAAAGGCTGCGGGCGCCAACACACGACCGCGCCACCGATTGTCGCTTGCCGTGAGTCCCAGCACGCCCAGCGAAGCCTCCCACCGCACGTCCTACTCCGTGTCTACCACGCCGCTTCATCTGCGCGACATTGCCTGTGAACTGTGCTTCGACGACGCCGTCTCATTCCCCGCGCCATCCGTTGCCGCGTTGTTTCGCAAATGGTACGCCGCATACACGAACACAGGCCTTGCCACGTCTCGCCAGGTATCACGCCGTGCAACAAACCACCGCCCACCGCATACAGAGCCAATACTTGCTGTTGTTGGACTATGTACGCGCGTTCAACAGCTGTTTTCCCACCGTGCTGGACGAACACTTGCTGGCGTCGTGGCGTATCCCGCCGCCCCCGACCACGCCGACACAGCCCTCCTACGCGGTCATCAGTGTGGCCATTGCGCTTGATGACCTTGTCCCCGTGCTTCGCTCTTCCATACAGACGGCCTCCACCGCCCCAAACGACCCTACTTTCCATTTCCTTCTTTCCGGCCTCCTCGAATTTACCACCACCGCGCGTCTGCTCTCTCACAATCCGGAGAACACGCGTATCCTGCGACACCATGGCTGCTTTGAATCCTGTGCACAGCTTTTCGTTCTTCTAGAACCCTTCTACCGTAGAGCGGCTCACGACCCGCTACACAGCTCAGCCACCGAAAAGGCTATGAAAGCGCTGTGCGAGTGTTTGCAGGTGTATGTTGATGAGCATCAGTCTTGGGCCCATTATATTTGTCTGTGGCAGGCGCCACTCCCCCCCTCGGCACGCGCTTCCAAAACGGCCCTCACCCTGATCCGGCCGCTGCAGCGTCTCCTTCTGCACCTGCATCGTGACACCGAACCGATGGTCAGCAGTGTGAAACAGTACCGTTTGCACTGCGCTGGTCTGCATCTTCTTGGCTCCATCATAGCCGGTGGCCATATATCGCTGTTTCATTGCCAGGAGTTTGCCTTTCTCGACATGATCACCGCTCTGTTCGTATGGCCTGGCTGCATCGACTTCGATTCAAACGCTCATGCAACCAGCGCCGAACGTGTCCACTGGGAGTTCCGCTCTCAGTGGCTCACGTGGCGTCTGTGGTCTCTCATCGATATCATCACGCCGGAGATGGAGAACCACGCGTTTCGAGCCATCACGTGTGCGAGCATCAGCGAGTTCTTTCTGTGGTCCGTCTGTGTGCAGCATCGTCACACCATCACACTCGATGACTGGTTGCAGAAGGTGCTCAAGAGCGCATCGGCCCTCAGTGCCGCCTTCACAACCCGGGAAAATCTGCTTTCCACATTTCTTAGCCAGACAGCGATAGACATCGCGCTGCGCTCGATGGTGCGCACGCAGCACGTGCACAGCTACGACAGCAGCGCAGACGTCGCGTTTGGCCACAGCGATATGCTGCTCGACGTGCAGCAGCAGTCGTGGAAGGAGCTGTTTGGCATCTTCGCGGGTTGCTTCCGCGAACCGAGCTCAGATGTGAGGAAGATACTCAACAGACAAAGCATCGAAGCGCGCCAACAGCTGCGCACCGACAAGCTGGGAACGTCGTTGCAGATCATGTTTCTGCACTTCTTAATTGCGTTGGTCACAGTGAAAGTGAATGGCGAAAACGCCGACCAGCATATGGCCCGTGTAGAGAGCTGTGCGCATCAGTGCCGTGAGCTGCAGGTGTGGAACATCCTGTTCTCCACACAGTTCTTCCTGCGCGCTGTTGATACCGAGCACGAGCAGTCGAGTGAAGAGGCAGACGCCACTGCGGAGATTCGCCAGCTGGTGCTTCAGTTCACGCAGCAGATCCTGCTGCTCACATCCGATATTGACCAGCCGCTGGGGAAACTTGTGGCAATGATGAGCGTCTACGACACGCAGATGGGAATGCGCAACATTGCGGTTGTCGCTTCCATCCTTGCTATACTTCGTGCACTGTTGGATTGCCGACGCCAGCCAATCGTCGACGCTTTGAAACGAACGCATTGCATTTCCCAGTTCACGGAAAAGCTACGCGAATGCGCACCGTTTGCCATTAGCAGCGATGGCCACAGCGATGGCCAGTGTGCGATTACCACCGTTGATGCTGTCACTATTCCTTCCCAAAGCATCACAGAGACCCCTAAGACAGCTGGCTACAAGCTTTTCCAGGAATTCTGCGGTTTCCTCGATCTACTGCTACTGTCACAGCCGGATCTTGCAGCGTTGGCGGCAGAAGACGACAACACGCTAGGTGTGATCTCCGGTCTTGTCTTTGAGCAAAACGACACGCTACGCAAATTCGCCATTGCCCATTTTTGCAACATCATTCTGTCGTTGGCTATTGTTTCCAAGTTCCAAGAGCCACAAGACGTCGAGTTTGCCTTCATGACCGTGGAAGGATCCGTGGAAGAGCTACTCCGCAGGGTGGTGAAACAGTATGTGAGTATTATACCCACGGTCTGGCTCTCGCTCGAGGACACCGCACTGTGGAAACCACTGGTTTCTGGAGTGGCTGCGCTGGTGAAAGCTGCTGCTCCGCGCGTTCGCTACGACCTGCAAACACGGTTTATCCATCACGGTTTGGCGCATAAACTGATTGACATCCTACGCACCGATCCGCTGGACTTCACTGCCAACACGACGCAGTCTCTCGTTGACATCGCTTGTCAAGCACTTCGCTGCCTCGGAAACCTCACCATAGGCGGCGAATCGAATCAGCGGCTGCTGCAAGATGGCGCGCTCGGAGACGGTTACCAACGACTGTGCATCGTGCTTCATGACGCTGACACAAGCGTACGTCGCACATTGCTAGACACCGTGTTTGAGCTCGCGCTGGACACCCACACCAATGAAATTCGAAGCAGCTACTTCCTGCAAGTAGTGTTGCGCACGATCGGCGAGCTGGAAGTTGCCGATCGCATACCGATACTGACAAAGCTGCAAGCAATGGCAGAGCTTTCGGATCTGAACAGGTGGCGACTAGCAAACTCCACGCTTGTGGCAGCGGTTGTTTTGCCGCGCACTGACGATGCTGCTTCTGACGCCCAGCTGCGTGTGTATCGTGAGACTGTCGCTCAGCTGCTGACATGCGTGTGCTCTTTCTCCACTGGCATTCCTGACGTGCGGCTTTTCTTACGCGTTCTATGCGAGTTTGGAATGCGCGATTGTGGTCTGGATGTTCTCTCCACTTTCCACGTACTATGCTCGCTGGCTGAATGCGACGACAAAAGCGACTCCTTTTACTTCTCAGGTACAAATTCCGGGATTCTGCTGCCGACATTGAAGCGTATGCCCGTGTCTGGTTACACGGTGGCAACATGGATTCGTCTTGAGCCGGGATCGCCTGCTCAGGAACGCAGTGCCATACTCCATGCTATCATGACCGATACTGGATCTGGTGTGGAAGGTGTTTTCGAAGACAGAACACTGCAGTTGCGTGTTTACGAGAAAAATGAAATGGTCGACATGAAGTCTAGCAAGTTCAGGTTCGACGAGGGCAAATGGTACTTCGTGGTGGTGGTTCACAGACCCGCACAGCGTGGGTGGAATTTGAGCAAGTCCGAGGCGATGATTCTCGTGGATGGAAGGGTCTTTCTGAAGGCTGAGCTGCGCTACCCGGTTATCGGATCAGGCGGGCGAGCAACATGCACAATCGCAGCACGAAGAAACGTCAGCCACGAAACAGCACTGAAAGACTGTTTCACCGGTCAAATGGCGGCAATCTATGTGTTCGATGATGCATTGTCGACGCGCCAGATCAGTGCACTCTATCATCTCGGTCGACATCACGCTTCTCAGCTACTGCCCGAGGACCAACTGACGCATCCTCGTCACACCAGCTTTCTGTTTGACGGGCTGCTCTCATCCAAAATCCTCAACAACTTCCACGTGCGCGCTACCTCGGGCAGCATGTGCCTGAACCTGTCGCCCAAAAACCGTGCTCCACATATGAAAATGCATGCGTTCCTTGTCAATGTCGAAAAGTGCTGTACCAACAGCTTTGGTCAGATACTGCAGGCATTGGGTGGCATAGAACTGCTGTTCCCATTCATAGGACGACTATCGGAAATCGATCAGTGTCTCAAAATGGACCAGCATCACGACATCTCCGCGCTCGGTCTACTATTTCGCCTACTAGCCAACGTGATCAGACACAATCACGGAATTCAGCAACTGGTGGTAGGGGGAAAGGCGCTGCACACTTTAGGCTTTTTACTGCATCAAGCCGATGCGAGTGTGCTGACGCTGGATGCATTTACAAGTGCATGCTTTCTCGCGCAATCGGTGGAGGAAAATGAGGAGCTCCTGAAGCTTGTGTATCGTCATGTGATCTTCGACTTCACGCTGTGGTCTCGTGCGCCGGCAGAGGTTCACGTGTGCTGCTATGAAATGCTGTACACAGTGTCAAGCACGCAACGCGAACTCTTTCGTGCGGAGTTTGGAACGCGGTTTCTGCTGGATCTGTTGTTGAGTGATACAGCACTGTTGATTAGGGAGGAAGAGACAACGGCGGACAATCGCTTGCCGAGACAAATCCTGCTTCAAGTGTTGGAGGAGACGTTCATGCGGCGAGTGTCCTACGATGAAACGCTGATGCTATGCAAATGCCTGGTGCTTGACGATCACGCCAGTTGCTTTCAGGACCTGCTCTCTCTTATCCTGAGCATTTTAAGCAGAAATCGAGATTCTCCTCTTGCAGAGTATATTGTGCTTGCAGGGGGTTTTGAGGTCTTGTGCAACTTGGCTGCACTGCCTATTCCCACCTTGAAAGCGCTAGTGTTGCAAATCTTCAGTTGTCTCCAAGCCAGTCCGCGTGTGTCTGAAACACACAAAAGGCGGTTCTGTTTCGAGGGCGATAGACTCTGGATATTCATCGGCTTGCTGCAGAATGCTCCTGCCACACAAGCGTTAGCAGATGCCGTGATGATCTATGATCTGGGGGGTGACGAGCAGACGTATGCTAACACAGCTGGCAAGCAGAAAGCACAATACGTCGAGAACCCCCGTATACTCGTTGCGCTTGCTGCGCTTGCCAATATCCAAGCAACTGAAATGAGTGTTCGACAGTACTGCTTAACGAGCGTACTCTCGTCCGTGCGTCACAATCCGTCTCTTTTTGCAACACTGCGTGGTGCCATTGGATGGCCGAACATTGTTTACGACCTGGTAGCTGCCGGTGACGAAAACGAATGTGCGGACATATGTGTGGAGCTGCTCTCCGCCTATGCAATTTTCCTGTTGCACACAGAGAAGCGTGCCACCAAAGATGTGCAAGAGATGCTGATCGACATCTGGATACGCGACGAGGAGGGAGTGCGTGAAAAAGCGTTGCAACTTATCGGCAGCGTTCTGGTGAAGCTGCTGGAAGAAAACGACAGACCAGATTTTCTGTTGAATACTGTTGAATTTGTAGGAGACACTGGCATTGTGGTGGACCAGACGTCATTGGGCTTAGGGCAATGTGATGGAATTCCTGGAGTGTTGCGCAGACTTTCTCTTTCACGCACTGGAAATAGAGGAAGCAGCCCGACAAGAAAGATCAAAGACGCGGCGGTCAAGTCTTGTCAAGCACAGCAGCGGTAAGTGAACGGCGGAGTCCATTGTATCCACCATGCCGACAGATGTTTTGTGGAAAGCAGAGGAGTCCAAATCAATCAATTTCGTACTTCACGCGCCCGGCAATCCTTGGAACTTCACGACTACAGTTGCAAAGCAGTTTGGCGAACTACTGACCTGCGTGGATGAGCTGTTTGGTTCACCCACATGGGCCACACGAAAGCTAAGCTCAAAGGTAAGCTGAGCTGGTGGAGAACTAGTTGATTTTGCATGCTAGTCATATGAATGTCCACGCATTTGCCAGTTGCTTTTTCACATCCACTTTGCTAGCCTCACTGCAGACGAATCTTCGCAAGTAGTCAGAATGACCACGTTTCTGAACTTTCTCGATCGACATCTACATTTTGAAGCCATCTTGGAGGAGGGAAAGTCTGTTGTATCGCACTGCCCATATGCTGGCACGTCACCGCGCTGGCTGTTACCGGCTCTAGGACGGCTACACGAAATCCATCGGTATCGTGCATTCTGTCGTTTGTGAGAAGAGATACTCATTACGCATACAGTCGTGACAACAACTTTGACGAAACGACTGCCGCTGCCGCTGCCGCTACTGACGACAATGATTTTGTCTCAACTGTTTTCTCATTCCTTCTACAGAAGTCATGGCGATACGTTCTATCCCAGTGCCCTACACCCGTTCACGTAGAGCTCACTGGCGTGACAGCCGTAAACATTGAATCACTTCCCGAGTTGGTCTCCTCCAACAGCTGGATGCTCCTTTATGACCAGCTGCTTCTACCCGCACTAAAAGCCGACGATGATATCGAGTTTGCGCGAGCGTGTACTTTGCAAGACCGCATTGCACGGCTTGTGGGGACACTGACCGCGCGGAAGCGGCAAGAGTGCAAAGCCATTGAGCAATGGCAAACAGCATTCATTTCCGAACTTGACCAGCTTAGCGCCTTGCGCCAAGAAGAGCAGAAGCGGAAGAGAATGCTAACCGGCGAACGACAAGGAGACTACATCCGTCTCGGTCGGTTTTGGACCGTAAAATCCCACGAGTTACAGCGAAAACGCACACGTCGAGACTCTAAAAACGAAATACACACATTCTGGAAGTTAGATCGCATGGAGAACTACACACGCATGCGGAAACGATTGGTAATCAACTACGATGCCAATGCGCATGCAGAGGCGAGTGCGCGTCGCGACCGGTTGAAGTTGACGGACGTGGATCAAGGAAGTTCTGCACGAGCTGGCTTCCGCTTGCGCGTTGTTGACGTGGCCGCTTATCTCAAAGATTTTGGCGGAGCCGCACTAGCACTGGCCGACAAATCGGAGGACGAGGAGTGGAACATTATCGCCAGCGACAATGGCAATAGCGGGTCTGCGGACGTTGATAGCGGCGTAGACGACAGTGACCATCTTCATTTCTCCGCTGATTGCCAACTGGTTCATCTCCTTTGCGCTATATCTGGACGTCTGGAGATCATGGGCGATGCGGTTTACTTTCGCATTGATAAAGATAAAATTGGCGACCTCTATGAGCAAAACCGATTGCTGTTGTTGGACACAGATTTGCTTGGCGATCAAAAATGGCCGCTCGCGCAGATCCGAGAAATCTACATGCGACGCTACATGTTGCGAAAAAGCGCGGTAGAACTGTTCATGACTGATCGGACAAACTGGCTCTTCCATTTCGCCAACACCAAGGACCGCATACGTTTCTACGGCAAACTGTTGTCGCTAAGCCCGCCAAATCTGCTGCATGCCGGCATTCGCTCGCCGGCAGAACTGCTGCGTCGCTCAAATCTCACCCAACGCTGGCAGCGCCATGAAATGTCTAACTTTGACTATCTGATCCAGCTCAACAGCATCGCAGGACGCACCTACAATGATCTGACGCAGTATATGGTATTTCCATGGATTATTCGTGACTACACATCTGCTCTGCTTGATCTCGACAACCCGGAAACCTATCGCGATCTGTCGAAACCAATGGGTGCGCTGGATCCGTCGCGCCTGGAGGTGTTTCTCCAGCGCTACGAGGAGTTCGATGATCCTACCGGCCGCATCAAAAAATTCCATTACGGCACACACTACTCCAGCGCCGCTGCCGTAGCGTACTATTTACTCCGCATGGAACCGTTCACCTCTATCCATCTGGATCTGCAAGGCGGGAAGTTTGACCATGCAGATCGTCAATTTCACTCTCTGCAAGAATGCTGGAGCTCGTGTTTGTCTGGAAACGGCGATGTCAAGGAGCTCATCCCCGAGTTCTTCTACCAGCCCGAGTTTCTGGTGAACAGCAATAGGTTTGACCTTGGTCGCAAGCAGAGCGGCGAGCTGTTGGGCGACGTTGTGCTGCCGCCGTGGGCAAGATCTCCTGAGGAATTCGTGAGAATCCAACGGCAAGCGCTAGAGTCGGACTACGTGTCGGAGCATCTGCATGAATGGATTGGTAAGCGCATGAGCGATGCTGTGACTTCTTCACGAGCGCGTTGATTAGATTTGATTTTCGGATACAAGCAAACAGGCATCGAAGCGATCAAAGCGCACAATGTGTTCTATTACCTTACCTACGAGGGTGCAATCGACATCGATGCCATCACAGACCCACAGGAACGAAAGAGCGTGGAAGACCAGATCTACTATTTCGGCCAGACGCCAACACAACTGCTCGTCAAGCCGCATCCAAAACGACATGCACAGCAAACGTTGCCGCTGCCGCGATCGTTGTCGACGGACAAACCCAGCCACGTAACACTGCTGGAAGTACAACTTGACCTCTCGCATTTACCATTTATTGCTGTGTCGGAAGCGGTGGATAATGTGAGGAAGATTATCGCGGTAGATCGTCATGGTGTGATCAATGTGAAGCGAATGCGGACGACTGCGTCCGGAGCGCTTGCGGTTGAAGCGAGCGAGGAGGTCAACCACATCATGCAGAGGTAGCAGCTTGTCAGAAGTGGTTTTGCCGCACTGACGAGCAATCTTGATAGACGCATTCAATCGCCGTTCAGCTACGATGCCAAAGTAATGTCGTGTTTGTTCGCGTGCAGCACCGATGGCCACTTTCTGATATCCTGCGGACACTGGGACGGCACGTTCAAGCTGGTTCGACTGGAAACTGGGGACATTCTGCAGTCCGTGCACGGCCACCAAGACACGGTTACCTGCGTGGCGGTCAGTGAGAACGGCAAGATGCTAGCCACCGGCTCTCGATCTGCTACTGTACTTACATGGGACATCATGGCGGTCCAAGGGAATGTCACTGTGGTTTCAACGCCGCGCCATGCGTTCTTTGGACACGACGACGAGGTACAGAGCGTTGCGTCTAGGACACTACTGACGCCGCGCGACCAGATCACATGCGTGGCACTGAACTCGGAATACGACATATTGGTGAGTGGCAGCAAGGTAACTTTGATGCAGCGAATGTACCATGGAACGACGTTATTAGGACGGCAGCTGCTTGGCTCACTCGTTGATGTCCGGCGAGTTTATACGGACCATCCGTGTTGGATGCGACTCGCGTGGCGGTGGCGGCGAGCGTGTAGAGCAAATCCAGCTGGCGCGAACAGGTGTTATTGCTATATACTCAGAGAACAGAGTAAGGGCACTATCGTTGTCACCGCCACGCTTCCTCGGCTGTGGTCTCATCTGCACAATGTAGGAGCACGGTCGTTTGGAAACCTGGACGTTGAACGGCCGACTATTGAGCTGCCTCATAGTTCCCGACCGAGTTCATGATTTTCTGTTTTCCCCTGACGGAGAGTTCCTGTTCTGCGCACCAGCTGTTCCTTGTGTGCGTATTTTCAGTGCATCCACGTAAGTGCATTTGTTGTGTCGTTTGTCGGCTCTCACCATACAGCCTGGATCTGCACTATGAGTTCTCCACCGTGTCTGTACCGCAGTCCCTATGTTTTGCGCCAAGTCAACAGACTCTGTTGTCTGGCTGCATCGACGGGCACCTTATTGTTTCGCGCATAAAATTCGGCATTCGATAGAGGAGAATAGAGTGTACACATACGGACAAGCTTCGCCACTTAGTCTATTTTGGCGCGACTGGGAGTACATCTGCGCTATACAAGTGCGAACTCGATCATTCTGTGACGCTGGAGCCCGTTTGATGATCCAATGTTTGGGGCAATAGCTGTGATGTGGGCTTGTATTTCGAGCATCCGGTGTATGGCGTATGTGGCTGCCAAACACTCGGGAATTGCAGTGCCAAGCGGAACCGCGATCCTGGAGACTAGAATCCATGACTCGAATAAACAGATGCACAGCTGTTTTTTTCTCATCGTTGTCCACCCGACCTGGTGTTTCCATTGCTGCCACGCACACAAGTAGACACCAGGCTGAGCTATGGTGCAGGTCTGTCGTTGTTAATGCAACTCTGCCAATCGATGAAGACGTATTCGACCTCACACACTACGTTTGTATTTGAAGAATGCTAAGGACTCCCCGCACAAAGATGGTCAGTGTAAGATGCCACACACTGCATCTTTGCAGCGAGACAGAACAAGAAGGTAGTGCTAGCACGGCTAACACACCGTTGTCGCAGATGAACGCACAGCGATAAGTTGAGCGACAAGCAGCTGACAACAGCAACACATGCACACATGCACATCTGTCATATCCCAGATCGATTTGCAAATGCACGGGAGGTTGACTTGCTTGTCGCTGCTGTGATTATGCAGCGACAAGACGTATACATTCTCGCAACACGCCTGGCTCACAGAAGGACGCAACGGACGGCTGAGGTGTTCGCACTTGCAGATACTATCCACGTGAGAGTCATGGCTTTTCGTCGTTTACAGCAGTAAGCCAAGTCGCACAGGACAGCCATGCGAAACTCAACCAGACCTGCTGGGAGAAACCAAGCCGGCTTGCACCAGTGCATGTCGTGCTGCATTGTTAATGTGTTTGAAGCGGTCTGAGCCGAGCTTGATGCCGCCGAACCAGCGAGACACCACCAGCAATACATTGCGCACATCTAGCACTTGTAAAAGATGAGCAAGCCGTGTCCCTGCAGCTGTTTCTCCATCGTCGTCGTTGTCTTTCAATGGTGAGTACTCGGCTACTTTATGCGAACACGATGTACCTTGAAACATATTTTTGCTGTCCGTGCCGAGAATCCGGTAGGCATACATGTTATGGGTAGCACGCTGGAGTCGCCGGTCATAGACGTGGATGAGGAAGTGTAGCGCAGCCGGGACATGCTCAACGCTGTCCAGCAGCACAGCAAAGCCAACAAATGAGGATCTTCGATCTACAACGGGGTCTCCGCGAAACGTAGTAAACACGCGTTCTGGCAGAGTCTCTTTGACGCTTTTCCGAGACAAGGGTTCTGGTAGTGGCGGTGCAGAAGCGCACACGAAATACTCGTTCAAGTGTGTCACCCAGTCGTATACGCATTCTCTGTGCTGCCATAGTTCGTGCAGCTGTCGTGTAAGGGCAAGCAGCTGTGTTTGGGGAATAGGAGGGTGGACGCGGAAGATGGGGGCAACGCGCTCGGGATACCCGTCGGGCAACTCGATCAGCAGCTGACGGGCATTCCCGTTGATCCGCACGCTCAGGCTTTGTTCTCCGTGAATCTTCACATCTTCTGAGCCGAAGATTGCCAGCACGGCGGTGAGCTCGTCGATGTGTGAAGCCATTTTCAGCCACACAACAGAATTTTGGGATTTGCTTTGCAAACTCTCCACACAAACGCGCCCACACAAATCACATGCCGTCAGCTGAGACTCAGTCCGGGGGCGCGTCCAGCATTGTTGTTCCGAACGAAGAAGTCGCTCTTGCTGCTACTGGTTCTGCTGGTTCTGCTGCTGGTTCTGCTGCTGGTTCTGCTGCTACTCCCCGCTCTACATTCTTTTCCTTGACGAAGCCTGCAAGCACACTGCCAGCCCACTCTTCACAGCCCCTGCCTTCGCACAAGCTAGGACCATGGACCGCTGACGAAATCCACGCGCTTCTCACAAAACTATCCGACCCAGCAAACCGATCTAGGTGGATAGGACTGTCGCGCTCAGAGCTCGTGCGTGCCCTTGAAAGCGCACGCATTGTGGCTCGTAGTGCTGTGCAGATCAGGGCACAGTTGGCGCAATGGGAAGAGAACTATTGTAGACTGTGTGTTGCGAAGGCTACGGGTGAGCCGGTAGCCGGAAAGCTGAGTGTGTACAACGCTGCGTTTGACACACTGGTGACCATCTTCGGCCCGTTAACACGTGCCCAGCTTGCTACACTACTGCAGAAGCACGAACTAATGCTGCAGAAACAACGCCAACAGGAGTTACGGAAAGCGCAGCTGAGTCCGTTTAACGCTGCGATAGACTTTCGCTCAAGAGCAACCGAGCCAGAGCCTTCCGCTTTTATTGTCAATAATGTCGAAGCAACGAGGGCGCCTGGTGTGTCGACTGGCACGCTGCCGATCGCTTCTCCATCGGGTGGACCTGTAGTTGCAGACCAGTTCTCAGGGATGGAGTCGTCGGTCTTTGACCCAATGGAATTCGACCTCATCTCGAGAATGTCCGCGGCACTCGAGGCGTCAGAAAAGATCCACCAGAACCATGCTGCTACGTTGTCTTCCCAGAAAGCAGCTGAATCGACACCCGCCCCATCCTCTGAAACACCACCTCGACGCAGCGCGCCGCAGAAGACAACACATGCGCCTGCTGTGAGCGACGCAGCCCGCTTCGATAGCGCTTCTGTAGCAATGAATGCAGCCACCCTATCTAGCACCGCGCAGCAAGCGTATCAGCAAGAAGTGAGTGGGGCAACGTTTACCTCAAATCGCGGATCGGAAGCACGAGCCAATACGTTTATGACCAGCAAAGCAATCATGTCTGATCTCCGTCCTTCTCCGTCCTCGTTGAACAAGCAGGCAGCGACGTTCTTTCCTAAGCCACACACAGTCTTACCAGCCACTGCCACTGCTGCCATCGCCGCTGCTGCTGCTACTGCTACCACCGCCACCACCACCAAGCTACCACACTACCGCTCGCAACCAGTAGTATACATTTCAGTATCATCGTCATCATCAGCAAAAAACACAACATATCCGCCTGTTGCCCCAACCAGTGCTACGCCCACAGTAACCCATGATAAAACGGGAGCAGTTGCGCTTCAAGCTCCAAACACGAGAGCTGTATCTAACACAACTGCCACGAACGACACTGTACGTTTCACTCGTAGCACCACGCCTGACTTCGACACCAGCGTAAGCAGTAACCAGGGCACCATCATCGATGGCCGTGATGCTACTACAAACGATGGCCCTGATGTTGTTATGGGCAACGATCCCGACATTATTATGAGAAACGGCCTTGATGCTAATGCTAGTGATGGCTTTGCTGCTGCTGCTGCTGCTGCTGCTGTTGATAATGGCCTTGGCACCACTGTTAGCAATGGCTCTGACGCTGTCGCAAGTAATGGCCCTGACACTAGTGCTCCCAATGTTCCCAGCACTACTGTCAGCAACAACTGCGATGCCGCTACAAACAGCTCGAATGTGCGAGCACCAGAAGCAGAGCCCAACAAGACGAACAGCAGCAGCAGCAGCAACAACAACAACAGTGAGATAGGATTGCGGCAGTTCCTTGAACACCTGCAAGCGCAAGACGCTCGATGGGAACGTGAGTGGCTGTACATGATGCAGAAGTCGGCGGAACATCATGAGCAGCGACAACGTGCTATGCGAGAGATGTTCGAACAGCTTATTGATTTGGAGCTACGCCAACGCAAGCGAAAACGTCTCTCGTAGTGTATACATGTTGCGAACACATCGATAGCAACCCTGCATCTATGTACGGTTTTGTGTATGGGGGAAGAGTGCGTGTAGTCGGGCAAGAATACTTGCAAACGAGTGTTTTTACCAACACAGATTGACGGAAGCCTACATGTTTCGTGTTAAGCATTTTATTGTCTGACCTGCGTCCGACACCGCGGGCCTAGCCCGCTACTACATTAGCCTATTGTGTGCCAAGTCAACTGCTTTGATGCAGTGTATCTTTTGGTTGTTTAGTTCGCTTAGCCTGATGAGTTTTTTGTTAACCCCCAGGAATTATAAAATCTCGTTCTTCCTGTTGTAGCGGCACCTGACGCAGGTGCGCTTCGTGTGCTCACTCAGCGGGTGAGCCCTTATGTTGACTGTACGTTGCCGGGGTTATGGACCAAGGTAACACTGAGAAAGGGGAGAGGAAAGAAGAGGGAGGGATTGCGGGAACGTGGGCGTGGGAATAATGCTAATGTTTTATTGTAACCCTCACGCTGAGTTTATATACAGTTGCGAATGTCATGATGACATAATCGTGTAGAGCTTAAATAAGCTCTACACGTCACGGTGACGTTTCCTCGGAAGCTCAACGCACATGAAGCGCAGCCGCTTCATTGGCTTGGCTGGCTCGCTTGATGCTGATTGGGTAGGAGGCTGTGGATCGTCACACGCACTGAGCATTGATTCAGTGCTGCTGTGCACCTGTAACTTGCCAAACATAGTCTTCCCTATGTACTACAGTAATCTCCCGCTTAAGTACGCACATTGAACTGCGGTCACTGCTGCGTACTTAGCATATTCCCTACTGTGAAAGCGGTGGGAGAAGGAAATGACAAAAAAAACAGCAACAGCCCATTATTAGACCATCTTGTTGATGCATACACACATGCTCTTCCTCTAGTTTATTGAATGGATTTGCATAGAGTCGCATAGTTACGGTAGCAGCAGAGCAATGTGCTGTTGCAGCTAGTACTTTCTCGTGTGGGTGGACTGTCTATTTCACTTCCACTCCAAAAAATTGCGCCTTTTTTCAATGTCGAGCAACACGCAAAAAAAACGACTGAACGAGTTCCAGCGCTGTGACTGCCATAGTGAAAAAGGCGGTACAGCTGTCGTGTGTGTTCCGGTGAACACGGTCGATGACCACACGGCTGTGGTCTGTTGCTGTTCGCGCTGTGTTCGCTTGCCGGTAGAGGACTAGGAAAAGAGCGGGAAGGGGAAGGGGAAGGGAATAGTATAGGATAAATTGTAAAACCGTTATGCTTTATTAGAGCCAAGTCTCCGCATTATATACAATGCATTACGTCATGCAAACATCATCCTTGGCAATTAGCTAAGCTCGCATTGCGTCATGCCTGCGCTTGCGTGGAAGCTCCACGCACACGAAGCGCAAGAGCTTACGCAATGAGGGCACGGGCTCCGGATTTGATTGGCTGTCAGGTGACGGCTCACTACAACAGCCAAGCCGGTTAGGCTACGACGCGTAGCCTACGTAGACGTACCCCGTGTACGAAAGCTAAGTCAATTAGCTAAAGCCTGAGTAGGTATAAAGTAGGCAACATAGGACACCAAGCAATAAAAAATACAAGGTTTACTGCTACTACTACTTCCACTACTCTACTCTCCTCACCGCGGGACAATCGGAACCCATCGCTTGGGTTCAATCGGTCCAATCGTAGCCACACACTTAGAACAGTGAGTGTTGTGACAAGCGCACCGAAATCATCGCGAAGCTAAGCAGGTGTGATGTTCCCAATCGGGCCGCCAATGACACACCCATTGCGCCACCTCGGCGCCGTCCCTTCCTATTCGTGGACGTGCCACGTCTGCGTAGTAAGCTCTCGAAGTGACGTCAAACATAGCTTAAAGTTTACGTCATGATGCGCTCATGCTTTGTATATAACGAGCCTAGTCGCGATTGGCCCAAATAAACACTAGCTTTACTCCACCCCTTTCCCTCCTCTTTCTTCTCTCCCCTCATACTACGCCTCCGGTCCCGACCCAAACCCAACACCAACGCACGGCCTTACAGTGGTAAGGTCGACTAGCCAAAGCAGGCTAGACGCCAGCGCAACGAGACGCGCACGACAGCAGGCCGAATCCGCTCAGCAAACGGGCCTTAGCGCGGGAGTACAGTGTCAGCGAAGGAGCGATCCGCAAGACCTGGGAGAACCGGGAAGTGATTGTGGTGTTTGCAATAGGGACGGGAGACAGTAGTCAGTGGGACTCAATAGTATTATTGTGAATGTATGCGGGTGGGAGGAAAAAGAGAGAGAGAAGAGGAGGCGCGGGCACAGGCACGTGACAAGTGCCCGTGGCTATATGCGGCGGCGTGACCTGCCACCACCACAAACAGCATCTGAAAAGGCACAGTCCGATGAGTCGCCTCTTTGGGAAAGGAGGTAAATTTAACAACATCGGATGAAGAATGGTGTTGAGGTATGCGGTATGGGTAGGTAAGGTGTGAGGGTTGGGAAGAGAGAGGGCAAAAGACAGGCGGGAGCGGAAGCACCAATTATGGCGTGATGAGTCATAATGCCAAGCCTTGACATTCCATGGATGACTAATACATTACACCAATGAGCAATGAACACAGCGAAGTTCCTTTTTTGGCCCAAGGGGGCCAAAAATCAACTTCCATTTTGAAAAGCTATCGATTTCTGCGTTTGTTCCCACTGCTGAAGGTGTGCTAGTTGCGTGCCGCATTCTGCCAGTTCTTGTCGCTCGTCTGCGTTCACACGCACAGCAGTGAAACAGCGCCGCTGTCGCCGCCCCGCCGTCTCGCCACCTTCTTCCCGCTTGCCCGCCAACCAGCCAGTCTGTTTGTCGTCTGTTCCCCGCTTGTTCATTGGTTGTTCTTTGCTTGTTGCTTCTGCTTCTGCTTCTGCACCTTGACTGTCTGCTGCTGCCATGCGCCTTGTTTCCACCCTTGCCCTGCTCCAGCTGGCGCTGCTGGTCACCGCC